>RJWM01018147.1:0-41524 GCA_004363535.1 Dasyprocta punctata | reverse complement strand
TTAGGTTGTTTATATGTGTTCTTTCCGTTTTTCTGATATGGGAGTTTAGTGCTATAAATTTCCCCCTGAGTACTGCTTTCATTGTGTCGCACAGGTTCTGGTAATTTGTATTTGCATTATCATTCAATTGTAGATATTGTTTAATTTCTTCTTTAACTTCTTCTGTGACACATTGGTGAATTAGGAGAGTATTATTTAATTTCCATGTGTTCATGCAGTTATTGTAGGTTTTTTTGTCATCCATTTCCAATTTTACTGCGCTATGGTGAAATAATATGCATGGAAATATTTCAGTTCGTTTGCATTTACTTAAGCTTGTTTTGTGGACCAGTATATGATCTATTTTAGAGAATGACCCATGTGCAGCTGAGAAGAATGTGTATTCTGATGTTGATGGGTGGAATACTCGGTATACATCTACTAGGTCCATTTGTTCACAAGTTTGATTCAGTTCTGTTATTTCTTTGCTGATTTTTTGTTTGGTTGATCTGTCTCTCTGTGACAGTGGGGTGTTAAGGTCCCCTGTTATAACTGTATTATTGTTTATTTGGTTTTTCTTGTCTATGGAGAATTGTCTTACATAGTTGGGTGCTCCCAAATTCGGTGCATATATATTTATGATTGTAATCTCTTCCTCTTGAAGTTTTCCCCTAACAAGTATGTAGTGACCTTCTTTATCTCTTTTGATCATTCTTGGGTTGAAGTTCACATTGTCTGCAAACACAATAGCTACCCCTGCTTTTTTCTGGGTTACTGTTGCATGGAGCATTGTTTTCCATCCTTTGATTTTTAGTGTGTGAGTTTCCTTTTGAGTGAAATGTGTTTCTTGTACACAGCATATTGTTGGATTTTGTTTCTTAACATACTCTGTCAGTCTGTTTCTTTTTATTGGTGAATTGAGACCATTTAAATTGATTTATATAACTGACATGTACCTTCTCATCCCTGTCATGACATTTTTCTGTTGTTGATTTTCTACATTTTCTGTTTAATTACTTGCCCTGCTTAGTGGTTTCCTTTTGTTGTTGTTCTTAAGATTGTAGCTATCTTTTTTTCTCTCTAGAGTGTCTTTCAGTACTCTTTGTAGTGTTGGTTTGGTGGCCATAAATTTCTTCAGTTGTTCTTTGTCATGGAAGTGTCTTATTTCTCCATCAATTTTTAAGGATAGTTTTGCAGGATACATCAATCTGGGTTGAAAGTTGTTTTTTTTCAGGATTTGAAATACTTCGGTCCAAGCTCTTCTTGACTTAAAGTTTTGTGTTGAGAACTGTGCTGTAACTCCGACAGGCTTTTTACTTCATAGGTGAACTGCTTCTTTTCTTTGATAGCTCATAGTATTTTATTCTTGCACTGTACTTTTGATACCCTAATTATTATATGTCTAGGTGAAGATTTATTTTGGTTATGGTTAATTGGGGTTCTGTATGCCTCACATACCTGTATATCAGATTCTCTTCCCATGTTTGGAAAATTTTCTGCTGTTATTTCTGTGAATAATCTTCGCGGGTCATTAGTGGTGACCCTTGCTTATTTATTGATGCCTATTAATCTTATGTTATTTCTCTTTGCATCATCTTGCAGCTGTTGAATTGTTGTTTCCTAGTTCCTTGTTACTATTAAGAGAACTTTTCTTTTGTGATTGTAAGCTTCCATGCTGTCTTCAAGGTTTGAGATTATATCTTCAGCTTCATTCAAGCAGTTTTACGAACTTTCAATGGAATTTTTAATTTCCTGAATTCCCCTTTAAATCTCTTTTATGCCTTCTATTTATGTCTCATTTTGCTCTTTCAAAGTTTCCATCATTTTCTTATGTTCCTCTATGTTTTGTCTTGATCTTCTTTAGATACACACAGCATTTCTTTCATAATGATTGTCATTTCATTTTTTATGTGAGAGATTATTTCTGATTTGAGTCCTTCAATAGCTTCATGGAGTTGTTCCTTTACTTCAGTTACTATCATTTCAGAAAGTTCAATTGTGTAATTCCCAGTGTCTCCCATTTCAGTGTCTCTTGTGTTTGTTCTCAGTGGGCTGGTGGATTGAGAGTGCCTCTTGCTCTTTCATTTTGTCATTTTCTTCTGGGACTTGTGTGACTGGGCAGGCAGCCTCCCGATGGATTACACTGAAACACTGTGCTGGATAGAGCTTCAATACTCCAATATCCCCATGGCTAGCTGGGGCACACCCCCAGACTATGATGCTGGATCCTTGTGCTCTGTGGTCTGTGAGGCTGACCGTGTATTCCCCTGATGTACTTTGCTAGGTTATTCTGGGATGCGTGACTGGACAAAGTTTGTATCCTCCATGTAGCTAGCAGTGTCACATTCCTGGACTTGTTACTGGGGCCTAGAACCTGGCTCTGTAGTGTTCATAACCTTTGCAATCCAGGTGGCTACCAGAGACACTCCCCTGGGTTGTGTTGCTGGAACTTCAGCCTGGCTGGATGAGTTCAGAATCTCCAGAACCCAGGTGGCTAGATGGAGCACACCCCAGATTGTGGCACCACCAGGACCTTGATTCTGACTGCAAGGAGTTCAGAGCCTCGGGAGCACGGGGCAATCCCGGTGTGCCCCTTGCATATGGTGCAGGGACTTGCTCCTGGGGGGTGGAGTTTGCACCCTCTAGGACCTCCCACATGGCTGCACCATTGAACAGTGGAGCTAGCACCTTGTGTTTTGATGGGCAGAGTTTAAATTCTCCAAGGTCCTGCAGCTATACTGGCCACTCCCTGATGAGTGGCTCTGGGGCTCTGTGCTGGACTGGGATCGGTACCCTGTGACCTCTGAGGTTGGCCAGGTGTTCCCCTGATGGATTGCACTGGGACACTGGGCTTGATAGAGATCAATCATCTCTGCAGCTGGTGAGGGCTCATTCCCAGAGTGTGGCACTGGACCTTCCACTTTACTGGGTGGGTGTCCAAATCTCTGAGACTCAGGCAGCTAGGCAGAGTGCATCCCTGAGTATGGCACCACCAGGACCTTGATTCTGACTGCAGAGAGTTCAGAGCCTCTGGAGCACAGGGCAAGCCCAGGCGTACCCCCGGTGTAAGGTGCAGGGACCTTGCTCCTGGCTAGCTGGGGTTCTCAACCTCTAGCAGTTTTACATCTTCTTGATTCAACTTTGGTAATTCATATGTTTTCAGGAATTTGTCCATTTCTTCGATATTACTGAACGCATGAGAATAAAGTTTTTCAAAATAGTTGTTGATGATCTTCTGCATTTCCACAGGGTCAGTAGTGATTTCACCCTTTTCATTTCTTTCTTTTTTTTTTCTTTTTTTGCGGCACCAGGGATCGAACTCACAACCTACATAGTGCGACCCTGCCTCTAAAAACCAGGGCTGGGAGTTTGGCCCTTTTCATTTCTTATTGCATGGATTTGAGTTTTTTATTTCCTCTTTTTGATAAGGTTGGCTGGGGGTTTTATCAATTTTATTTATTCTTTTAAAGAGCCAACTCTTTGATTCATTAATTCTTTGTATTGTTTTGTTAATTTCAATTGCATTAATTTCTGCTCTGCTCTTTATAATTCCTGCCTTCTTTGCTCTTTGGGCTTAACTTACTCTTCTTTTTCTAGTGATTTGAGATCTAGCATTAGGTTGTTTATGTGTTTTCTTTCCATTTTCCTAATGTGGGGGTTTAGTGCTAAAAATTTGCCTCTGAGGACTGCTTTCATTGTGTCCCACAGGTTCCAGTTGGTTGTATTTATATTTTTGTTCAAGTGTAGATACTGTTTAATTTCTTCTGTTTCCCAGTGGTTGTTTAGGAGAGTGTTATTTAATTTCCATGTGTTTTGGGAGTTTTTCTAGGTTTTTTTGTTGTTAATTTCCAATTTTGCTGCACTATGGTCAGAGAATATGCATAGAATTTTTTCAGTTCCTTTTCATTTAGATACACATGTTCCGTAGGCTAGTATATGATCTATTTTAGAGAATGACCCATGTGCAGGCCGGAAGAATGTGTATTCTGATGTTGTGCAGTGGTACACTCTGTACACACCTAGTTGGTCCAGTTTTTCACAAGTTTGATTCAGTTCTGCTATTTTTTTGTTCTTTGCTGATTTTTTGTTTGGTTGATCTGTCTGTTCTTGACGATGTAGTGTTATGGTTTCTCATTGAAACTGTATTATTGCTTATTTGAGTTTTCATGTCTGTTAAGTTTTGTGTTACATGTTTGAGCACTCCCATATTTGGTGCATATATTTTTATGATGCCTTCCTGTTGAATTTTTCTCCTAAAAATTATGTAATGACCTTCTTTATCTTGTTTGGTCCTTCTTGGTTTGAAGCTCACATTGTATACAAACTGAATAGCTACCCTTGCTTTTTCTGCGATCTTGTCACATGTAGTATTGTTTTCCATCCTTTGCCTATTAGTCTATGAATTTATTTTGAGTTAAATGTGTTTCACGTACTCAACAAATTGTTTAATTTTATTTCTTAATCTACTCTCTAAGTCTCTTTCTTTCAATTGATGAGTTAAGTCCATTTACACTGATGGATATCAGTGATAATTAGTGATGTATCATTATCATATTATCTCTCTCTTGTTGATTTTCTACTTTTTCTGTTTAGTTGTTTGCCCTGCTTAATGGTTTCCTTGTGCTGCTGTTCTTGCAATTGTAACTTTCTTTGTGTCTAGAGTGTCTTTCAGTACTCTTTGTAGTGTTTGTTTGGTGGCCACGTGTTTCTTCAGTTGTTCTTTGTTGTGGAAGTATATTTCTCCATCAGTTTTCCAAGATAGATTTGCAGGATACATCAGTCTGGGTTGAAAGTTGCTGTTTTTCCAGGATATGAAATCCTTCCTTCCACGCTCTTCTTGACTTGAAGGTTTGTGTTGAGAAGTCTGCCATTATTCTTATAGGCTTTCCTTCATAGGTGATCTGTGTTTTTTCTCTGACAGCGTTTAGTTCTTGTGCTGAATTCCTGATATCCTAGTTATTATATGTCTGGGTGAAGATTTATTTTGGTTATGGTTAATTGGGGTTCTATATGCCTCAGTTATCTGTATATCAGATTCTGTTTTCACGTTTGCAATATTTTCTGCCATTATTTCTACGAGTAGATTTTGCAGGCCATTTGTGTTGACCCCTGTATTTTCATTGCCTCCTATTAATATTATATTGCTTCTCTTTGCATTATCTTGCAGCTGTGGAATTGTTGTTTCCTGGTTCCTTGTTATTTTTAAGAGATCTTTTCTTTCATGTTTGTCATCATCCATCCTGTCTTCAAAGTCTGAGAATCTTTCTCCAGTTTCCTTCAAGCAGTTTTGTCAGCTTTCAATGAAATTTTTAATTTCCTGAATATCCTTTTGAATCTGTTTCATGCATTCTAATTCTGTCTTACATTGTTCATTCAAGGTTTCCATCATTTACTTATACTCTTCTATTTTTTATGTACATCTTGTTTAGATACACTCAACATTTCTTTCATAATGTTTCCCATTTCATTTTTTACTTGAGAGATTATTTCTGATCTGTTTTCCTCTGTAACTTCATGGAGTTTTTTTATTCAGTTGCTATAATTTCAGTTGTGCAATTTGTAGCATCCTCCAATTCAGAGTTCCTTGGGTTTGTTCTTTGAGGGCTGGAGGACTGAGACTGCTTCGTACTCTTTCATTTAGTCATTTTCCTCTGGGAACTGTGTGGCTGGCCAGGCACCTTCCTAATGGATTGCACTGGAATGCTGTGCTTGGCAGAGCTTCAATCCTCCAATATCCCTGTGGATATCCAGGGTTCTCCCCCAAACTATGGTGCAGAGCCTTGTGCTCTGTGGCCTGTGATGCTGGCTAGTTTTTCCAGATATACTGTGCTGGGTTGCTCTATGATGCTGGACTGGGCAGAGATTGGGTCCTCTTGTACCTAGCAGGGGCACACCACTGGAGTGTGTTGTTGGGGGCTTGAACCTAGCTGAGTGGAGTTGAAAACCTCCGGGATTCAGGTGGCTAGTAGGGATGTCACTGGAGCCTAGCACCTGGCTGGGTAGAGTTCAGAACCTCTGTGATCCAGGCAGCTAAGTTGACTGTGGCAACTCTGGGACCTTGTGTCTGGTTGGGTGGAGTTCAGAGCCTCTGGATTTCTAGGTAGCCAGAAAGCACACCTGGCATATAGTGCCAGGTCTTTGCTACTGGCTGAGCAATGTTCAGAGCCTCTGGGACCTGCCTGGCTAGCTGGGCCACATCCCTGGACTATGGACCTGGGGCCTTGTCCTCTGATGGACAGAGCTCAAGTTCTCCAAGACCCGTTGTCACTCCCTGATGGGCAGCTCTGGGGCTCTGGACTGGACCGGGCTCAGTACGTCTGTGCTCTGTGAGTCTGGCTGGGTGTTCCCCTGATGGGTTGTGCTGGGACTCTCGCTGGGCAGAGTTTAGATCCTCTGTGTAGTCAGCGAGGACACAGCCCCAGATTGTGGTGCTGGGGCTTTATGCCTGGCTAGGTTGAGTTCCCCCGTTCACTTTCACAATACCTATTGTGCATTTTGGATTCCACTAACTCCTTCAATTTTTATACTAGGGAGACAAAATGATGTTCACGCATGTGACTCTGAACTATTTCACCCATGAGCATGATCTCAAGTTGTATCCATTTACTTACAAGAGCCTCGAGGTTATCCTTCTTTATAGCTGAGTAGCTTTTCATTGTATAAAAATGCCATATCTTTCCTATCCATTCTGTGGTTGATGCGCAATCCGCCCCAACTTTTTTCTGGTTCCCTGTCACATAGGGCATTGTTCTCTCTCCTATGACTTTCAGTCTATGAATTTTCTTTTAAGTTACATGTGCTTCTTGTATAAAGCATGTTGATGGATCCTGTCTCCTGATCCACTCTGCCTGTGTTTCTCTTCATCGGTGAATTGATGCCATCGATATTAATGATTATGACCAACATGGAATGACTCATGTCTGCCATGCTATTTTCTTGCTGTTGGCTGCCTACTTTTCCTCTCTATTCAATTTTCTGCACAACTCAGTGAGCCCCCTCTGCCACTGTTCCTGAAACCGAGGTCATTTTTATCTCTCTCTAGAATGTCCCTCAGCATTCTCTGTAGGGTTGGTTTGGTGGTCATGAATTCCTTCAGTTGTTCTTTGTCACAGAAGTATCTTGTTTCTCCATTAGTATTGAAAGACAGTTGTTCAGGGTACATCAATCTGGGTTGAAAGTTGTTTCTTTCAGGACTTGAAACACTTCACTCCAAGCTCTTCTTGACTTGATGGTTTGTGTTGAGAGATGTGTCATGATTCTGATGGGTCTTCCTTTGTAGGTGATCTGTTTGTTTCCTCAAACAGCTTTTCATATTCTGTTCTTCTGCTGAATTTCTGGAATCTTGATTATTGTATGTCTGGGTATAGATTTATTTTGGTTATGTCTAGCTGTAGTCCTATATGCCTCACTTAGCTGAATGTCACAACATTTTCCCATGCTTGGTTAGTTTTCTGCTATTGCTTCTATAAACAGACTTTTAATGTCATTTATGTTGACCCCCTATTTTTCACTGACAGCTATTATTCTTAAGTTAACTTTCATTGCATCATCTTGCAGTCATCGAATTGTTATTTCCTGGTTCCTTGTTATTTGTAAGACATCTTTCCTTTCATCATTGCTAGTTGCAAACCTATCTCCAAGGTCTGAAAACCTATTTTCACATTTTAGAAGCTGGTTTTGCAACTTTCAATGAAGTTTTTAGTTTCCTGGATATCCCTTCATGCATTCTAAATTTTTCTAATATTATTCACTCAAAGTTTCCATCATTTTTCTATGTTCCTCCATTTTTAATATGTATCTTCTTTAGAGATGCCTAGCAATTTTTTATTGCATTTTTCATTGCTTCTTTTACCTGAGATAGTATTTCTGTTCTAATTTCTTTTATAGCCTTATGAAGTTATTTCTTTACTTCAGTTGCCATCACCTCAGATATTTCAGGTTTGCACCTCCCAAACTCTTCTGTGTTAACATCTCCTGGAGTTGGGTTTGAGGCCAGAGACTGCCTTTTGTTTCTTCATCTTGATATATTCCTGGGTTCTGCTGGGCAAGGTTATAGTGGGGTTGCAGGCGCATCCTGTGTTGGTTACAATTTGTACGAGGTGTGAGTATTTGGCTCTACTGGCCAATCCTGGCTACAGGTATCTGATGGTGCCCATTGGTAGTGCTGGTTTGGGGCTGGCTGCTTTGTTTTTCGAGCCTGTTGTGGCTATTGGTGGTAGGAAACATCCCAGATTACAGCTGTTGCACACATAGGAGCAGGCGTGGCCATTGCCTCCTGGACCTGAGTTTGTTACATGTAGAATGCATCCCTGATGGTGGGTAGTGTGTTCATGGGAGCAGGACTGGCCACTGTCTCCCAGACCTGAGTTCTGTTAGTAATAAATCTAATGTCATATGTTTAATGCATATAACATGATACGATCAAATACATATTATACTGAAATGATTACTCTGGCAAAACAAATTAACATGTTGTTTGGGGCAAGAATAGCTAAATTTTTATTTAGCAAAAATCTTGAATATAGTACAGTATTATTATCTATAGACTTCAAGCACATGTGGAATTTTAGAGACAACAGACAAATGCAATGAATAGCATCTCCATAAGGTTTTGAAAAACAGCAAATGCATACAGTTTGAGCAGAGGAACCAACCTGTAGAAGAAATGTCTTATGACCAATTAGAAAAATTTATGTGCAGCATATCTTGTGTTATGAGTTTCGTGAGGGACTGTTACCTACTCTTCAAGTACCCAGCAGAATATAATATGCCCAAGTGTTCTATCTGTAAAACGGGGATTATTTCTCACCTGTGAAGCTATGCAGGAAAATAAAAGAAGAAGAAAATAAAAGAACCTATGTGGTACTGTTATGCAAAGCACAAACTACATACAAATATTAATGAAATATGTGTAAAATTGATACCTAAACTTAGATGCAATGATACAGTTCTTCAGAGTTTAAAAAGAATCTCTTGGTGGATTGTGAGTTTCCTTGGAATTCCTAGGTCTGGCAGGTCTGCTGCTCCCTGTTCAGATCTAGGGTCCTAGATCACTGGAGATTTGGCCTTTTCTCTTTTTCCCTCTTCTCCCCTTATCCCCTCTGCATTTTGACAGCCACACTCAATCTGATGATGCGATGTTGTTGATCATGTCAATCTAAAGTAAATTGTCTTATTTTTACAGGGTACTGTAAAAAAGGTCAGGTTCCCACAATATCAGGTAATCATGTTGGTGAAAACCTGGACTTTAAGTAGCAAATCCCATCATAAATTCCTGTTGGACTCTAGATGCAAGAAGTTAGATGGGCAGATGTCTAAAGAAACCTTTCAAGGAATTGTATCATGCTTGCTACCTCTCTTCGTAATTCAAATGGTCCTCTCCCTTTAAAAAAATAAATTTTTTAATAGTATCTGTTTAGAATACATAATGATTACATTCATCATTGAGAGTTAGTACATGTACTTAGCAGTTCTTAAGTCTTTTGAGGACCAATTCTTCTGCAGCCATTACCCCTTCCTTCCTTAAGCTATGTATAGCAGGTGGAGTAAAGAGCATGACTAAAACCTTGTCGGATGACTAGCACTATATCCCTGAGTAAACCTTAGCTGTTTAAGGTTGATCTTTGCAGAGGTCCCAAACAGGACCTTGGGGGGCTTCATTTACTTCAAAAAGAGGTCGTTACTGTGCGTGCATCCCACCTGCTCAGAAACACAGAACAATCAGTGATACTGCCATGTCTGCAGGATGCAGCACCATAAACATTTGAAAGCCAAGGTTTCTGGACTCGGGAAACTTCAGGCAGATCTCATCTTGAAGGGCTGAGTGCTGAGATAGAGCAGACTTCAATCACAGAAGCAAAATGAAGCAAACAGTTTCTAAAACTTGTGGTTTAGGCAATATTGGCTGAGAGAATAATGAATTAACCTGATAACAATAGGCTTCAAGAAGCACTTTACCCCTGCCATCCACTTTTGATCCTTATTGGCATACTGCTTTATATCAATTAATCTTCTTTGTGCAAAGTTAGTGTGTAGGTTAGAGTCCCAGTCATGGGAACATTACTGTGGGATAAAGTGAGTGTGATTGGCCAAATGTGTCAGAAATTCCACAGTGTAGAACCTCAGCACTAGACCATCTTCTTCTGCAATCTCTGGAAGGCATCTTTGATTTCCTTGTTCCTCAGGCTGTAAATCAAGGGATTCAACATGGGGATCACCACAGTGTAGAAGACTGATGCAAATCTGTCAAAGCTGGAGGAGCCACCAGAGCTGGAACTCAAATAGACAAAGATACTGGAAGTATAAAAGAGAGAAACAGCTGTCAGGTGAGAAGCACAGGTGTTGAATGCCTTGGACCTGCCTGTAGCTGATGTGATCTTCATGATGGTCGTGATTATATAGCCATAGGAGATCATGATAACTAGGACATTTGCTACTCCAAAGATCATTGTTAGTAAAGCAGTCAGGACATGAACAAAGAAAGTGTCAGTGCAGGATAGAGTTACCACTTGGGACGTGTCACAGAAAAAGTGCCTGATGACATTAGGGCCACAGAAGTGGAGCTGAAGCAAAGAACATATTTGAGACAAAGAACCTATGAGTGCAGTCAAGTAACATCCCAGCACCATTTGAATACAGAGTGTAGGTGACATGATTGAGGAATAGAGCAGTGGGTTACAAATGGCAGCATACCGGTCATATGCCATGGCTGTCATGAGACAAGACTCACTCAGTCCCATGGCAGAAAAGATGAAATACTGAACAATGCAACCCTTGAAGGTGATAGTTTTCTGCACCTGGAAGAAGTTGGAGAGCATGTTGGGGACCGTGGAGCTGATAGAGCAGAGATCTGTGACGGACAGGTTACTGAGGAAGAAGTACATGGGTGTGTGCAGGTGGGAATCCATCCTTATTACAACAAGCAGGGACAAGTTCCAGGTTAGACCTGTAATGTAGATGAGCAGGAATGTAACAAAGAGCAGTGCTGTGACTCTGGGAAAATCTGAGAATCCCAGGAGGATGAACTCGGTGATCTCTGTCATATTCCTTCCTGTCATCATTCCCTCAGTGCTCCTAATACCATATCAGAAAGGAGACAAGAGAAGGCATTGCTGACTCAGGTGAAAATGTAGTTCTACAATTTACTCTGTAAAGGGAGAAATACTCTACTGTTCTTCTGTGGAAATTCCTTTCTTTTATTCTCAAGTTATGAAGAGCCTACTGTGTGCTCCCAGTTCTCTATTCATGGAGCCTCAGGAGATCAAAAGGAGATTCTTAGATTTCTGCCATTGTGATGGAATACTTGAGACAGTCTAAAAGGATTAGTTTGACTCATGGTTTGAGAGCATCTAGTCCATTGTTGACCCATTGTTTTGCACTTGCAGTAGCACAGTACATGTTTGGCGGCAGTTCGTGTCTGAGGAGGGTGTTGGCTTCATTGTGGCTGAAAGGGAAGAGCAAGAACAAGGCTGAGGGCTCCCAACATCCGTTCATCACCTACAGTCACCTAATTTCCTCCAGGTGGACATCATTTCGTTGTGGATTCTCTGCCTAGTAATACAGCCACAGTCTTTGGCATGTGAAAAACTGGGGGACACTGTAGATCTGAACTACAAAAAGAAATATTTAAGATTCAACTGATATTTTAAAAGTATGTCTCAAAACACGAGCGCAAGGCCGGCCTGAGCTACACAGTGCGACCCTGCCTCAAAAAACCAGGGCTGGGAGTTTGGGTCAGTGCCTTAAGCACCTCCCCTGGCAGGCGCGAGGTTGTGAGTTCAATCTCCGGTGCCGCAAAAAAAAAAAAAAAAAAAAAAAAAAAAAAAAAAAAAAAAAAAAAAAAAAAAAGAAAAAGAAAAAAATGTTTGTCTCGGTAATGTTAGGATCATTACATAGAAGGTAGTTGCCAGTAACTAATATTTTCAAAAGATTTTTGGTAATTACTAGAGAACTGCCACTTTATAATCATGAAATCATAGGTGTTATCTTTCCAAAATAAACTTTAAGTAATTTTTGTCATAGGTTGCCAGTTAAATGGATTTTTACATTGAAATATTTTAAGAAAAAATATTTGCTATTTTTAACAATTTCTTAGTCTTTTGAAACTTATGTGATGCATCTCCAAGGTGGCATGAAACATAATATAATTCCCAATTCTGGCACATTTTGGTGGGGCAGAAACAGATGTCCAATAAAGTTATGAAACAAGCATTCATCTGGAAGTCTTCATATGAAGTATTTGTAAAGTGGGCAAGCATAAATAACTCTGGCCTCCGAGAATTGTCTGATTTCTAGAGTATAGTGCATCTCGGAGGACAATATGGTAATGTGATTAGTAATCTGGACTTTGGTGTTGTAGGTCTAGTGCTGTCTTTGTCTTTACTGAGTTGTCCCAGTGACTTAAAGCCACTAAGCCTTGACTTACTCATTATAAAGGGAGGTCACTGAATTCTTGACCCAGAAGCTGACTGTGATGAGTAAAACAAGAAATTCATGTGAGTGATCAGCATCTAATGGGGTATCCAGGAGTTGCTCAGGAGCTTTTTGTTGTTACTATCATCATTTACTTACCAGCATTCACCCTTGAGATCTGTGCCTGTGAATATGAATGTCAGAGCTGTTCAGTTTTATTCTGAGAAAACCTATCACCAGCCCTGTAGACAGGGATGCATCATGGCCTCTAGGTGGGTGTAGATTTTCAGTGACTGCAAAGGATGGTCATTCTACCGAGGACCATGGAGATTTGTCCTTCATAAGCAGGGGCCTACACTGGTCCTGTGACTTTGGGTGTGCAGGTTGCACTTACCTTGTAGACAGCTCCTGCCAGCCCCGTTCAAGTTCCACACTGACCTTGTTTGGGGTGAAAGAGACAAACAGTGACAGCAGCCGAATTAATTTTGAGAAAAATAGTTAGCTAGGTGTTTCACTTGCAGACACTAACCAGTGCGATCAAAGTCAATCATTCATTAGTCTACCAGTAATGTGCCTGCACGAGGAGGATGAATAAACACTCCAGAAATAAGTTTAAGCACTGTGAGTAATTTAGTGCATAGTAAGTTTAGTATTTTGAAGTATTAGGGAGAGGATGAACACTTTCACAAACGATTGCTGAGAACTGGTTCACTAAGAATAACAATGTGTCAGAGAAATAAACAGACCTACATTTATAGAATTTGAGGTGGAAAGTGTAGTCCTAAAACAACACCAAAACAGAAAGTGCAAGAAAAATTTGATGAAATAATTTAAACAGACCAGTCTACCAAAAAAAAATCCACATATATAAAACACAGTTGAAATATGATTATTATTAAATGTTTTTTAGACAGGGTATCGCTATGTTGTGCAGACTGTCTTTACACTCACTTATGTTGTCCAGACTGGCATCACTCACAGTGAACTTTCTGCTTCAGTCCTCTGAGGAAATGCAATTAGGAAGTTGGAAAATCAGTCACAAAATATAAAAAGAAAGTGATGCCTTTAAATTGCAAGATATCTTTTGACTCAACTCAGAATAGGCACCCCACTGATGAGTGAATAAAATATTCGACTCTTTTGAGAGAAAGTTTATTTTATGTAATCTCTCTTAAAAGTTGTGCTTGTCTCTGTCTCTTTCTGACACACACACATACAGCACCAACACCATTTAGAATGCACATTAAAAGGCAAACATGAAAACTGGGCAATGATAGGATTTTCATTTTGTGCTTCATAAATAACTGTATCATCTCAATTCTCTGTCACTCCCATATTTTAATATATCATTTAGATGCAAAAATACTTAGGTCATGGAGAAATAAGATGAGAGAAGAAGAGGGAGAGGAGAAATTTCAGCACTTCAGACATCACGTATAGACTGTACAAGCTTTAGTAGGTTTTTAACTTCTCTGTGATTCGATTATCTCATGTAAAAATGGAGAAGGTGAAATTCACCACCTTACCGCTTTGTGGCAGGAAGTGAGTGACATAAAGTGTTGAACACGGGAAGGGCCCAAGAAGTACTAGCGTACTGCTCCACCGTCACTTCTCCATGCTAAAGGGGATAAAGCCAGAATCAGTCCTGAAGAATCCAGGCCCTCTATACAATTGCCTCTGAAACTGGGTAGGTCCCAAATCTGGATTAAAGAAATGTAGCTCATAAATCATCAAATTAATTTTCATCCCCTGTCCTGTGTTATCACCCACAAATGTAGACTGTGGTTTCCTGCTGAAGCTTCTGTGTTTTCCCACCAAGCATCTCACACAGACCCCACTGATGGACACGACATGGACCAGCTGATCACGAACGTTCACATCACCAAATAAATATGCTTAACATACTAGTCAGTGGATCTTTTACCTCTCCTAGGGATGTGAAATGAGACTCTAACTGTTTTTTAGTTCCCATTACAATTTTATGAAGTTGAGTGTCTGTCTATCTACCCTTAGGATAGTGTTGCTGATGTATGATTGGGGTAGACTTCCTGAAAAGACTTTGACATTACAAGGACTCACAAAGAACAACTCTCAAACAAGAGCATAACTGGTCACATGAGTGAGAGCGAGTCTGGTCATAGACTCATTGGCTGCATGAAATTGCCCCCTTTTTACTGCTTTCTGGTGATTCCAGCAACCAGGGGCAAGTGTATTCCAAGGAACCCACCGTTCCCAGAAAAGAATGAGGATTCTACACTGTGTTTCTCATTCATAGTAAGATTTAGTTTGATGCTTACCATTTAAAAATTTTGTAAGTTACAGAAAAAGGAAAAAAATCTGAACATACTCACTCTCTTTGGATAATGTTCAGTATGTGTTCACCACCTCTTAAGACAATTTGAAGAAGAAAAAGCATGGGATGTCAACACAGGTTACAGATTTCACTGGGTGGATATGGCATACAGTCGGCTTGATGAGAGGTGTGAGGTATAAAATCAATTCAAGCAAGGAGGCTGCCAAGGACAGAAAATGCACGTAAAGGAAGTAAAAGAGGCACAGGGACCAACACTTTGTGTGCCTGGACCTAGAATCTCTGACACCTGTGTTACAAGGTCTGGAGTCTGCAGACCCCAGGGTCAGCAAACATGACACTGGAGAGGGGCTTGAAAGTTTCCACAAGTCTAGAGGAAAATTGTAGAAGACCAGTCTGTGATATCAGTAAGACTTCATTTGGCTCAGAAGTCACCAATAAAAAACTGTATATTGAAATGAAATTGAATTATTAATCATTAATATTACACAATGGAATTTTGAAGATCAAAAATTAAATTAAAAATGTGCTGGTGATGGAGAGAATTAGGAAAGATAAACCATGTTTTGACCTTAAGATTTTCCTCTGAAACTTGGCCAATTATTGTTTTTGATTCAGTTTTCAGTTTCTGTCTTTTGAAATCCACCAGGCTCCACGGGTATAGTTTTTGGCATTCTAATGACCCTGGTATACCTGCTATATAAGCACAAACAGAACAAGACAGGGTTCCAGGTCACATCTTTACGAATTTGACACCCATGTGTCACCCCAGAGCAATCTCTGAAGTTTTGTTTGAGATGATTCTTCTCACTGAAGGTTAAGAGAAAGGAGAAAAGAGAAGGAGACGTTGAGCAAGAAACCTAAGGACAGGCTAGTGAAGTGAGGGAAGAGGAGAGATGAAGAATGGAAAAGACCAGTTTCTATAAACCTTGTTGTACCTGGTTCAACTATATACGTTCCTCATCCTTTGAGAAGGCACAAAATCCACTCTTCCAGATTTTGTCCTCTACCCTTGACCCAGATCACAGAAGAAGCCTGAGTTCTTGCCAAAGTTTGAAACTATCCAAAGAACCTTCCAGGTGGGCCTCACTGGGCTCCTGAGTGGAAGCTTCCATGCACAAAGTGGCTGTCCGCTCACAGCAAGCAAGGAAGCCACACTGGGATCCTCTTTAGTGCGCCGTCGAGGGCTGAGGCGAAAGGAGAAACCCAATTAGAGGGGAAAGCACTCAGGTGGTTACTCTTGGGTGTTGTGGTCGCCATGGAGTTCTTGTCCCTGCTGACTTCCTGCCCCATTTTGCCATGTGTATCAGTTCCCTACTTCCCCTTGGTCTTGTCCTAATCCCAGGAGCCTAAATTTTTCTAACTTGGCAGTCATCGCTAGAGAGGACCAAGGATCTGCTCGCTCTAAACTGATAATTTGCTGGCAAAGAAGCTGAGGTGAGAAACATGAAAGGATTTTCTCCAGCTGGTTTAGCTAACTGGCAACCCAGAATGAAGGAATTAAATTCCGTAGACATATACTTCCCTGCTGAGAAACACGTTTGCTTTATACACACATTTTCTCCAATATCCAATAGGCATCCATCATGACCACAGTTTTAAGCAGATGCTTCCCATACATCTGTGGGAGAAAAGCACGAAGATAATGCAAACTCATGGCATGAAATTCAGGAATTCACAGGCTTTTGGGGCATCATGAGTTACCCCAATCACAAGAACAGGTGTTGGCATCACACAACTCATGTGGAATTCTGGATCTGCCATTCCTGGTTGTGTAAATTCAGCTCTTCAAGCCCCAGTATTTTCATCTATAATATGGGATTAAAGGACCTTAAAAAGATAAGGATTTTAAACCACATACCAGAGTTTATCAAATATGCATCATTCTATTGATTAATGCTACATATGACATATATTCTGATATGGAGATTTTTCTAACTTGTGCTAGATTTCCCATCTCTCTTGTACTTTTTTGTAGTTAAGGTCATTTGTATAATTATTGTTCCCGGATTTGGAAGAGGTTTTGAGAAGGATCGAGATGGCTCACTTGTCCTTCCAGGAATAAGAAATGCAGGAATGTCTCGGACAAGGTCCCATTCTCGGTTTGATCTACTTAAACCAATGTCACTTGTTGGGAGAAGAGCATTTGTGGGAGAATTGGTTATTGATTTAATTCATGCTATTCAAGTAATTCTTATATGCTGTCCTGGATAAACACTAGAATGATTTCATCTTTAAAAATGCATAGCTTCTCTGAGTAATAACTCAAAAATTTTTATGTTATTTTGAAGAGAATGAAACCAACAAAATAAAACAAAATAGAATCAATCAAAACAAAATAATGAACATTATAGAGGACTTCAAAACAAAGAGAAAAGGAAATCAATAATGACCACCATAATGCCTCTTGTTATCTGCAAAATAACTGCCCATACCATCAAACATCATAAAATCAAACAAAACAGAACAAAATAAACCCATTCAAAATAAAACAATGAAAGCAATTCAGGACTTCAAAACAAGATGTTAGCAAATCAACATTGGCTAACATATTGCCTCTTATTATCTTCAAAGTAACTGCCTATACTATCAGACATAATAAAATCAAACAAAGCAAAATAGAATAAAATCAATCAAAACAAAACAATGTAAGCAATATAGGGCTTGGAAACAGGATAATAGGAAATCAATAATGGCTACCATAATACATTTTGTCATCAGATATGATAAAATCAAGCAAAACAAAACAGAATAAAACCAAACTAAACAGAACAATAAAAACAATACAGGGTTTCAAAACATGCTAATGGATTAACAATGGCCACTCCCTTCTCTTTTTAGATGTTTCCTCCAGTTTCAGTTTATTTTCTTTTATTTAAGAGAAAAAAACACAGATAAGAGAAACAAAAAGCAAAACAGACAAGCAACAAGAAACCCAAAACAATAACAACATAGGTTTACAAAACAAAGTGATAGGAATTTGACAATGGTTGTAATATTGCATATTGTTACCTTCAAGAGGGTTATTTGGGCTGGGAATTTAGTTCAGTGGTGCAAATGCCTGCCTGGCAAGTGTAAGGTTTTGAGTTCTATCCATGGTATCAAAAAAAAAAAGAGGTTTGCTTAGATTGACAGATATAGACATGTAAATTGATCTAATCATATGCGCATTAACCATTCTTTTCCAATAATTACTTTTTCAGTTTCTGACACAAGGGAGACAATAGGGTATTTACACATGTGAGTTTGATTTATTTCACTTATATGTGGTCTCAAGTCACCTCCATTTACCTGTAAAAGTCTTGATGCAATATTTCTGTATCACTGAGTAGTACTCAGTTTTATTAAAATATTGTATCATGTTTTTATCCATTTCTCAGTTTATGGGCACTTGGGTTGTTTCCAAGATTTGACTGTTACAAATTGTGCTGCTGTAAACATGGGTGCACATGTATCATTGTAGTATGAGGTTTTTGATTCTTCGGGGAAAATGCATAGAAGCAGTATAGCTGGGTCCAATGGAACCACTAATCCTAGCTTTTTGAGGAATCCCCACACAGACTTCCACAGTGGTTGCACCAGCCTGCATTCCCACCAACACTGGAGAAGTGTTCCTTTTTCTCCACAGTCCCTCCAACACTTGTTATTGGTTGACTTCTTAATACTAGGCATTCTTTTTGGAATGAGGTGGAATCTCAGTGTTGTTTTAATTTGCATCTCTTGAATGAACAGTGCTGCTGAACATTTTTTTCATGTACTAATTTGCTCTTTGTACTTCTTCTTCTGAAAAGTGTGTGTTGATCTCAGATGCCCATTTTTGGATTGGGTCTTTACATCTTGGAGGACTGATTTTTTAAAGTTCTTCATACGCTCTCAATAGTAATTCTGTATCTGAGGGGCAACCAGAAAACATTTTCTCCCAGATTGTGGGTTGGCTCTTCACTGTGTTGGTGGTTTCTCTTGCTGTGCAAAAGCTTTTCAGTAGGATGAGATCCCATTTGTTGATTCTTTGTGATAGTTCCTGGGCAATCTGGCTTTTATTGGTAAAGTCTTTGCCTACACCAATGTCTTCAAGAGTATTACCTGCTGTATCTTCCAGGAAATTTAATGTTTCTGTTTTAATGCTGCGATCTTGAATCCATTCAGATTTTAACTTAGTACATGTTGAAAGATATGGGTCCAGTTTTAATCTTCGGCATGCGGGAGGCCAGTTTTTCCAATACCATTTATTAAAGAGACTGTATTTCTTTCAATGAATGTGTATGGCACATTTGTCAAAGATAAGGTAGCTTAGTGTATGTGCAGATGTTTCTGCATCTTCTAATCTATCCCTTTGATCTATGAGTTTGTTTTCTTTGTTAGTACAAGACTGTTTTTATTACAGTAGCTTTATAGTATAATCTCAAGTCAGGAATTGTGATGCCCCTGTCTTGTCTTGCCATTTGCATTTCTTTATCTGAGAGGTGTGTATTCATCTCAGATGCCAATTTTTGGATTGGGTCTTTGAATTTTGGGGGCCTGATTTTTAAAAATTCTTTATAAGTTCTAGATAGAAGTCCTTTGTGTGAGGGACAGTTGACTGAGATATTTTCACAATTTGTGGGTTTTCTTTTCACTCTGCTGGAGATTTCCTTTGACATGTAAAACCATTTTAAGAAGATGAGGTCCCAGTTGTTGATTCTTGGAAGTGTTTCTCATGCAGTTTGATTTTTCTTCATGAGCAATCAGCCTACTTCTATGCCGTCACGATTGCTACCTACTTTGTCTTCCAGCCGATTTAGTGTTTCTGTTTTAATATTCAGATCTTTGATCTATTTTGACTTTAGTTTAGTGCATGGTGATAGACATGGATCTGGTTTTAGTTTTTGGCAAATGGAAAGCCAGTTTTGTCAGCACCACTTATTAAAGCTGCTATCTTTCTTCCAGTGTACGTGTTTGGCCCCTTTGTCAAAGATGAGGTAGCTGAGTGTGTTTAGAGTTGTGGCTGTATTTTGTAATCTATTCCATTGATCTTCAGGTCTGTTTTGATTCTAGTACCATGCTAATTTTATCACAGTGGCTTTGTAATGTAACTTCAAGTGAAGAATTTTGATGCCTCGTGCCTTATCTTTTTCCCCAGAATTGCCTTTGCTGTTCTAGGTCTCTTTTGGTTCCAGATGAATTTCACGAATGATTTCTCTACATGTGTTAGGTATGCAAATGGTACTTTGATTTGAAGTACATTAAATCTGTATAACAATTTTGGAAGAATGGCCATTTTCACAATGTTTGTTCTTCTTACCCATGAACATTGAATATTTTCCCGATTTCTGAAATCCTCTTTGACTTTCCTTTTTCAGAGTAGTGTAATTTTCACTGTATAGGTCTTTTACTTCCTTTGTTAGATTGATTCCTAAGTGTTTCATTTTTTTTGATACTATCCTAAATGGTTTTCCTTGTTTCTCTCTTAGTGAGTTTGTTGTTTGTGTACAACAATGCTTTTGACCTGATATCCAGCTACATTACTGAATTTGGTTATTTTATCTAGAATTCTTTCAATGGCATTTTGGGGGTCTACTATATAGAGTATCACATCATCTGCAAATAATGATGATTTAGCTTCTTCCTTTCCTATCCTTATTCTTTTTATTTGTCTCTCTGTCTAATTGCTCTGGCTAATGTTTCCAAAACTATATTGAATAGGAGCGATGATAATGGGCATCCTTGTTTTGTTCCTGATTTTAGGTTGAAAATTTTGTTTTGTCCATATAGTAAGATGCTAGCTGTTGGTTTATGATATATGACTTTTATCAGATTGAGATAGAGACCATCTATTCTGATTTTCTGTAGGGGTTTTTAATCATGAATGAGTGTTGGATTCTGTAGAAAGCTTTTTCTGCATCTATTGAGATGACCATGTGGTTTTTGTTCTTGACTCTGTTGATGTGGTATATTATGTTTATTAGTTTGCATATGTTGAACCATCCCTGCATTCCTGAGGTGGATACCACTGGATCATAGTGTGTAATCTTCCTGATGACTTGTTACATTTTATTTACCAGTATTTTATTGAGGATTTTTGCATCTATGTTCATTAAAAAGATTGGCCTGTAATTTTCTTTTTTGGTTGGGTTTTTCTGTGGTTTTGGTGTTAGGGTAATACTTGCTTCCAGGAATGAGTTAGGGAGACTCACTTCCCTTTCAATTTCATTGCAGAGTTTGAGGAGTGCTGGTATTAAGTCTTCTCTAAATTTCTTGTAGACTTTAGCGGTCAATCCAGCAGGACCTGGGCTCTTCTTTGTTGGTAATGTTCTAATTACATTTTCAATTTCATTAGCTGAAATTGGGTTATTCAACAGTTTTACATGCTCTTTATTCAGTTTTGGTAATTCATATGTTTCTAGGAATGTGTCCATTACTTCTGTGTTATCGAACCTATAAAAGTTTTCAAAGCAGGTATTGATGATCTTCTGCATTTCCACAGTATCTGTAGTGATTTCACCCTTTTCATTTCTTATTGCATGGGTCTGAGTTTTTTCTTTCCTCTTTTTGATAAGGTTGGTTAGGGGTTTATCAAGTTTATTTATTCTTTGAGAGAACCAACTGTTTGATTCATTAATTCTTTGTATTGTTTTGTTAGTTTCAATTGCATTAATTTCTGCTCAGACCTTTATAATTTCCTGCCTTCTTTGGGTTTTGAGCTTGACTTGCTCTTCTTTTTCTGGGCATGTGAGGTTCAGCATTAGATTGTTTATGTGTGTTCTTTCCATTTTTCTAATGTGGGAGTTTAGTGCTAAAAATTTCCCTCTGAAGACTGCTTTCTTTGTGTCGCACATGTTCCAGTAAGTTGTATTTGCAGTTTTGTTCAATTTCAGATACTATTTAATTTCTCCTTCAATTTCTTCTGTGAGGCACTGTTTTTTTTAGGAGTTTGCTATTAAATTTCCACGTGTTTATGTGGTTCTCATGATTTTTTGTCATTAATATCCAATTTTATTGTGCTTTGGTCAGGTAATATGCATGGAGTTATTTCAATTCCTTTAGATTTACATAAGCATGTTCTGTGAACTAGTATATGATCTGTTTTAGAGAATGATCCATGTACACCTGAAAAGAATGTATATTCTGATTTTTTTGCTGGAACACTTTTACACATGTATTAGGTCCATTTGTTCACAAGTTTGGTTCAGTTCTGTTATTTCTTTGCTGATTTTTTTGTTTGGTTCATCTGTCTCTTTGTAAGAATTCATTGTTAAGGTCCCCCATCATAACTGTAGTACTGATTATTTGGTTTTTCATGTCTATTAAGATTTGTCTTATACACTCAGGTGCTCCCATATTTGGTACATATGTATTTATGATTGTAATCTCTTCCTCTTGAAATTTTCCCCGAACATGTATGTAGTGACCTTCTTTATCTCTTTTGATCATTCTTGGTTTGAAGTTGACCTTGTCTGCAAAAAAATTAGCTACCCCTTCTTTTATCTGGGTTCCTGTTGCATGGAGTATTGTTTTCCATCCTTTGACTTTTAGCCTATGAATTTCCTTTTGAGTTAAGCGTGTTTCATGTACACAGAATATTGTTGAATTTTGTTTCTTGATCCACTCGGCCAGTGTTTGTTATTGGTGAATTGAGACTATTTACACAAGTGTTACGAACTGACTTGTCACTGTCATGCTATCTCTCTGTTTTTGGTTTTCTACTTTTTCCATTTAAATGTTTGCCCTGCTTAGTGGTTTTATTTTGCTGTTGTTCTTGGGATTGTAGTTATCTTTGTCTCTTTCTAGAGTGTCTTCCAGTACTCTTTGCAGTTTTGGTTTGGTGGTCATGAGTTTCTTCAGTTGTTCTCTGTCATGTAAGTATATCATTTATCCATCAATTTTGAAAGATAGTTTTGCAGGATACATCTACCTGGGTTGCAAGTTGTTTTCTTTCAGGATTTGAAATACTTCACGGCAAGCTCTTCTTGACTTGAAGGTTTGTGTGGAGAAGTCTGCCATGATTCTGATAAGCTTTCCTTCATAGGTGATCTGTGTCTTTTCCTTGATCTTTTAGTATTCTGTTCTTGAGCTGAATTTTTTACATCCTAGTTATTGTATGTCTGGGTGAAGATTTATTTTGGTTATTATTAATTGGGATTCTGCATGTCACAATTATCTGTATATCAGATTGTCTTCCCATGTTTGGAAAATATTCTGCTGTTATTTCTGTAAATAGGTTTTGCAGGTCATTTGTGTTGTCCCCCGCTTTTTTCACTGACACCTATCAATTTTATACTGTTTCTTTTTGAGTCATATTGCAGCTGTTGAATTGTTTCCTGGTTCCTTGATATTTTTAAGAGATCTTTTCTTTCATGTTCATAAACTTCCAGCCTGTCTTCAAGGTCTGAGAGTCTATCTTCAGCTTCCTTCAAGTGGTTTTGCCACCTTCACTGGAATATTTAACTTCCTGGATATCCCTTTGATTCTGTTTCATGCATTCTAATTCTGTCTTATATTGTTTACTCAAGGTTTCCAGCTTTTTCTTATGTTCCTCTATTTTTTAAATCTAGATCTTCTTTAGATACACTGAACATTTCTTTCATAATGCTTGTCATTTCTTTTATTTTACCTGGGACATTACTTCTGATCTGATTTCCTCAATAGCTTCATGGAGTTGTTTCTTTACTTCAGTTGCTATATTTTCAGAAATTTCATCTGTGCGATTTTAAGTGTCTCCAATTCAGTTTCTCTTGGATTTGTTCTCAGTGGGCTTTAAGAATCCAGCAAAACCCAATGTGCCCAAGTGTCTTATCTGTAAAATGGGGATTATTTCTCACCTATGAATCTATGTGGGAAAAGAAAAGAAAAAGAAGAAGAAAAAACCCTGAGCTACATAGTGTGATCCTGCCGCAAAATAACTAGGGCTAGGAGTTTGTCTCAGTGGCTTAATCACCTGTCTGGCAGGCGTGAGGTCATGAGTTCAATCCCAGGTGCCAGAAAAAAATAAAAGAAGAAGAAAAAAGAACCTATATGACACTGCTATGCAAAGCATAAAGTGCATACAAATGTAAATGCAATATGTATAAAATTGAAACCTAAACTAGGATGCAAAGAAATACTTCTTTAAAGGTTAAAATATATCTCTTGGTATACTGTGAGTCTCCTTGGGATTCCTAGGTCTGGCAGGTCTGCTGCTCCCTCTTCAGACCTAGGCCCCTGAATGCACTGGAGTTTCAACCTTTTCTCTTTTCTTAGGTCTTTTGAGGACCAATTCTTCTGCAGCCATTACCCCTTCCTTCCTTAGGCTATGTATAGCAGGTGGACTAAAGAGCATGACTAAGACCTTGTCGGGTGACTAGCACTATTTCCCTGAGTAAACCTTAGCTGTTTAAGGTTGATCTTTGCAGAGGTCCCAAACAGGACCTTGGGTGGCTTCATTTACTTCAAAAAGAGGTCGTTACTGTGCGTCCATCCCACTTGCTCAGAAACACAGAACAATCAGCGATACTGCCATGTCTGCAGGATGCAGCACCAAAACACTTGAAAGCCAAGGTTTCTGGATCTGGGAGACCTCAGCCAGGCATTCTCTTCAACGGCAGTGTGCAGAGATAGTGCAGACTTCACTTACGGAAGCAAAATGAAGCAAACAGTTTCTAAAACATGTGGTTTAGGCAATATTGGCTTGTAGAATAATGAGTTAGCCTAACAACAATAGACTTCAAGAAGCATTTTACCCCTACCATCCACTTTTGGTCCTTAATGCATACTGCTTTATATCAAGTAATCCTCTTTGTCCAAAGTCAGTGTGTAATGTAGAGTCCCAGTCATGGGAACATTATTGTGGGGTAAAGTGAGTGGGATTGGCCAAATGTGTCAGAAATCCCGAAGTCTAGAACCTCAGCAGTAGACCATCTTCTTCTGCAACTTCTGTAAGGCATCTTTGATATCTTTGTTCCTCAGACTGTAAATCAAGGGATTTAATGTGGGGATCACCACAGTGTAGAAGACTGATGCAAATCTGTCAATGCTGGAGGAGCCACCAGAGCTGAAAGTCAAATACACAACAATACTGGAAGCATAGAAGAGGGAAACGGCTGTCAGGTGAGAAGCACAGGTGTTGAATGCCTTGGACCTCCCTGTAGCTGATGTGATCTTCATAATGGAAGTGATTATATAGCCATAGGAGATCACGATAGCTACAACATTTCCTATCGCAAAGATCATTATAAATATAGCAATCAGGACTTGAACAAAGAAAGTGTCAGTGCAGGATAGGGTTACCAGTTGGGGCATGTCACAGAAGAAGTGCCTGATGACATTAGGGCCACAGAAGTGGAGCTGAAGCAAAGCACATATTAGAGACAAAGAACCTGTGAGTCCAGCCATGTAGCATCCCAGCATCATTTGAATGCAGAGGGTGGGTGACATGATTGAGGAATAGAGCAGTGGGTTACAAATGGCAGCATACCGGTCATATGCCATGGCCGTCATGAGACAAGACTCACTCAGTCCCATGGTAGAACCGATGAAGTACTGAACAAGGCAACCCATGAAGGTGATAGTTTGCTGTTCCTGGAAGAAGTTGGAGAGCATCTTGGGGACAGTGGAGCTGACAAAGCAGAGATCTATGAAGGACAGGTTACTGAGGAAGAAGTACATGGGTGTGTGCAGGTGGGAATCCATCCTTATTAAAAGAAGGAGGGACAGGTTCCAGGTCAGCCCTGTCATGTAGATGAGCAGGAAGGTAACAAAGAGCAGTGCTGTGACTCTGGGAAAATCTGAGAATCCCAGGAGGATGAACTCGGTGATCTCTGTCATATTCCTTCCTGTAATCATTGCCTCAATGCTCCTAATAGCATATCAGAAATGAAACAAAGAAGGCATTGGTGACTCAGGTGCAAATGTAGTTTTACAGTTTTCTTTCCTATTCAGATTTTCCTTCAATGAACTCTGTAAAGGGAGAAATAATTCACTGTCCTTCTGTGGAAAGACCCTTCTTTTATTCTCAAAATATGAAGAACCTGCAGTGTACTCCCTGTTCTCAATTCACGGAGCACCAGGGGATCAAATGGAGACGTCTTAGATTTCTGCCAATGTGATGGAATACTTCAGACAATCTAAAAGTATTAGTTTGCATCTTGGCCCTCACCCGGTAAGGCAGATGCTCCAGCAGCACACTCTGCAAGTGCGCCCTCACTGGCTGTGCAGAGGATCCAGCTCTACCCTGTCCTGAGTCTCAGTGCAACCCACCAGGGGAATGCACAGCCAGCCTCACAGACAAAAGAGGTATTGAGCCTAGCCCAGTCCAGCTCAGATACCCAGAGCTGCTCATCAGGGACTGGCCAGCGTAGCTGCAGGGCCTTAGAGAGCTTGATCTCTGCCCATCAGAGCACAAGGCACGAGCTCCATTGTTCAGGGTTGTGGCCAGCTCAGAAGGTCCTAGAGGTTGCAAACCTGCCCAACCAGGAGCGAGGCCCTGGCACTATACACCTTGGACTTACCTGGGCTCGAATGGTGCTCCAGAGGCTCTGAAATCCTCACAGCCAGATGAAAGGCCCAGTTGGGGCCACACTCCTGGTTGCACTCTGCCTAGATGCCTGGGTCCTGGAGGTCTCAGCCCCCCCTCCAGTAAGGCTGAGGCTTCACCAGCACACTCCAGGAGTGCACCCTCATGAGTTGCACAGAGGATCCAGCTCTACCCAGTACCACATCTCAGTGCAACCCACCAGGGGAATGGCTGGTCAGCCTCACAGGACACAGAGGTACTGAGCCCAGCTCAGCCCAGGGCCACAGAGCTGCTCATCAGGGACTGGCCAGCATAGCTGCAGTGCCTTAGAGAACTTGAGTTCTGCCAATCAGAGCAAAAGGCACGAGTTCCATGTTCAGGGGTGCTACCAGCGCAGCAGGTCCTAGAGGTTGCTAACCTGCCCAGACAGGAGCAAGGCCACAGAATTATACACCTGTGACTCATTTGGGCTTGCCTGGTGCTCCACAGGCTCTGAACTCCTGGCAGCCAGACGCAAGGACCGGGGGGCACCACATTCCGGAGTGTGCTCCACTGAGCTGCCTGGGCTCCAGAGATTCCAAACTCCACACAGCCAGGCTGAAGATCCAATGACAATACCCCAGGGCTGCATCTCTGCTAGCCACCTGGGTCACAGGGGTTCTGAACGCTACACAGCCAGGTTCTAGGCCCTGGAAACAAGCTCCAGCATCATGACCCTGCTAGCTACAGGAAGATTACAAACTTTGTCCAGCCGAGTATCCCAGAGCAATCCAACAAAGTACATCAGGGGAACACATGGCCAGCCTCACAGACCACAGAGCACAAGGGTCTAGCTCCACAATCTGGGCATGTGCCCTGGCTAGCCTTGGGGATATTGGAGGATTGAAGCTCTACTCAACACAGTGTTTCAGTAAAATTCATTTTGAGGCTGCCTGCCCAGCCACACAAGTCCCAGAAGAATATGACAAAATGAAAGAACAAGAGGCAATCTCAATCTCCCAGCCCACTGAGAACAAACCCAAGAGACACTGAAATGGAAGACACTGGGAGTCACACAACTGAACTTTCTGAAATGATAGCTAATGCAGTAAAGAAACAACTCCATGAAGCTATAGATTAACTCATATCAGAAATAATCTCTCAGATTAAAAATGAAATGACAATCATTATGAAACAAATGCTATGTGTATCTAAAGAAGATCAAGATAAAAAATAGAAGAGCATAAGAAAACGATGGAAACCTTGAATGAACAAGATAAGACACAAATAGAATGTATGAAACAGCGTCAAAGGGAAATTCAGGAAATGAAAAATTCCATGGAAAGTTAGAAAAAAACTTGAATGAAGCTGAAGATAGAATCTCAGACCTTGAGGACAGCATGGGAACTTATGGATCTGAAAGAAAAGATCTCTTAACAATAATAAGGAACCAAGAAACAACAATTAAACAGCTGCAAGATGATGCAAAGAGAAATAACATAAGATTAATAGGCATAAATGAAAAAGCAGGGGTCAATACTAGTGACCTGCAAAGAGTATTCACAGAAATAATAGCTGAAAAATTTCCAAACATGGGGAGAGAATCTGAAATACAGGTAACTGAGGCATACAGAACCCCAATTAACTATAACCAAAATAAACATTCACCCAGACATATAATAATTAGGGTAACAGAAATACAGCACAAGAACAAAATATCAAAAGCTGTCAGAGAAAAGAAACACATCACCTATGAAGGAAAGCCTATCAGAATCACGGCAGACTTCTCAACACAAACCTTTAAGTTAACAAGAGCTTGGAGTGAAGTATTTCAAATCCTGAAAGAAAATAACCAACCCAGACTAATGTACCCTGCAAAACTATCCTTAAAAATTGGTGGAGAAATAAGATGCTTCCATGACAAAGAACAACAGAAGAAATTTATGGCCACAAACCAACACTACAAAGAGTACTTAAAGACACTCTACAAAGAGACGAAGATAGCTACAATCTTAAGAACAACAACAAAAGGAAACCACTAAGCAGGGCAAACAATTAAACAGAAAATGTAGAAAAACACCAACAGAAAGATATCATTACAGGGATGAGTCAGTACATTTCAGTTATTTCAATCTATGTAGATGGTATCAACTCACCAATAAAAAGAAACAGACTAGCAGAGTGGATTACGAAACAAAATCCAACAATATTCTGTGTACAAGAGACACATTTCACTCAAAGGAAATTCATTGCCTAAAAATCAAAGGCTGGAAAACAATACTCCATGCAACAGGAACCTAGAAAAAAGCAGGGGTACCTATTATGTTGACAGACAATGTGAACTTCAAACTGAGAACAAACAAAAGAGATAAAGAAGGTCACTACATACTTGTTAGGGGAAAACTTCAAGAGGAAGAGATTACAATCATAAATATATTTGCACCGAATATGGGAGCACCCAACTATGCAAGACAATTCTTCATAGACATGAATAACCAAATACACAATAATACAGTTACAACAGGGGACATTAAAACCCCAAAGACAGAGAGAGACAGATCAAGCAAACAAAAAATCAGCAAAGAAATAACAGGACTGAATCAAACTTGTGAACAAATGGACCTAATAGATGTATACTGAGTATTTCACCCACAACATCAGAATACACATTCTTCTCAGCTACACATGGGTCATTCTCTAAAATAGATCATATACTGGTCCACAAAACATGCTTAAGTAAATACAAAGGAACTGAAATAATTTCATGCTGACAGACAATGTGAACTTCAAACTGAGAACGAACATGCTTCCATGACAAAGAACAACTGAAGAAATTTATGGCCACAAACCAACACTACAAAGAGTACTTAAATACACTCTACAAAGAGATGAAGATGTATAGATGTATACTGAGTATTTCACCCACAACATCAGAATACACATTCTTCTCAGCTACACATGGGTCATTCTCTAAAATAGATCATATACTGGTCCACAAAACATGCTTAAGTAAATACAAAGGAACTGAAATAATTTCATGCATATTATCTGATCATTTCACAGTAAAATTGGAAATGAATGACAAAAAAACCTACAAGAACCACATAAACACATGGAAATTAAAGAATACTCTCCTAAACAACCATGGGTCACAGAAGAAGTTAAAGAAGAAATTAAATAATATCTACAGTTGAATCAAAATGCAAATACATTGTACTAGAAGTTGAAGGACACAATGAAAGGAGTCCTCAGAGGGAAATTTATAGCACTACACTCCCATATCAGAAAAATGGAAGGAACACACATAAACAACCTAATGCTGCACCTCAAACTTCTAGAAAAAGAGGACCAAATCAAGTACAAATCCCAAAAAGGGAGGAAATTATCAGGATCAGACCAGAAATTAATGCGATTGAAACTAAGAAATGAATGCAAAGAATTAATGAATCGAAGAGTTGATTCTTTGAAAGAGTAAATAAAATTGACAAACCCCTAGCTAGCCTTATCGAAAAGAGGAAGAAAAAACTTAGATTCATGCAATAAGAAATGAAAAGGGTGAAATCACTACAGACCCGGTGGAAATACAAAAGATCATCAATCCCTACTTCGAAAACCTTTACTCACATAGATTCGATAACACAGAAGAAATGGATAGATACCTAGAAACATAGGAATTGCCAGAGCTGAATCAAGAAGATGTAAAACTGCTGAATAACCCAATTTCAGCTAATGAAATTGAAAATGTAATTAGTACCTTACCAACAAAAAAAGCCCAGACCCCAATTGATTCACTGCTGAATTCTACAAGAAATTTAGGGAAGACTTAATGCCAACACTCCTCAAACTCTTCAACAAAATTTAAAGGGAAGTAAGTCTCCCTAACTCATTCCTGGAAATAAGTATTACCCTAATACCAAAGCCAGAGAAAGATTCAACCAAAAAGAAAATTACAGACCAATCTCCCTAGTGACCATAGATGCAAAAATCCTCAGTAAAATACTGGCAAATAGAATACAGCAAATTATCAGAAAGCTTATACAGCATGATGAAGTGAAATTCATCCCAGGAATGCAGGGATGGTTCAACATATGTAAATCAATAAATATAATACACGGTATCAACAGGGTCAAGGACAAGAACCACATGATTATCACAATAGATGCAGAAAAAGTTTTTGGTATAATCCAACACTCATTCATGATGAAAACCCTACAGAAAATTGGAATAGATGGTCCCTACCCCATCCTGATAAAAACCATATATCATAAACCAACAGTCAACATCTTACTAAATTGAGAAAAACTGAAAACTTTCAACCTAAAACCAGGAACAAGACAAGGATGTCCATTATCACCACTTCTATTCAATATAATTCTGGGAACATAAGCCAGAGCAATTCAAAAAGAGAGAGAAATAAAAGGAATAAGGAAAGGAAAGGAAGAAGTCAAACTATCATTATTTGCAGATGATCTGATACTCTACATAAAAGACCTGAAAAAATCCATTAAAAGACTTCTAGAAGTAATAACCAAATTCAGTAATGCTGCTGGAAACAAGATGAACACGCAAAAATCATTAACATTCTTGTACACAACAAAGTCACTGACAGAGAAATAAGGGAAACCACACCCTTCACTATAACATCCAAAAAAATGAAATACTTAGGAATGAATCTAACAAAGGAAGTAATAGATCTATGCAGCAAAATTACATTACTCTGAAGAAGGAAATCGAAGAAAATTTCAGAAAATGGAAAGATATTCCCTGTTCATGGATAGGAAGAACAAGCATCGTGAAAAAGTCCATTTTCCCAAAATTGTTATACAGATTTAATGCAATCCCAATCAAAATACCACTTGCCTACCTCACAGAGCTTGAGAAAGCAATCTGAAATTCATCTGGAACCAGAAAAGACCTAGAATAGAAAATGCAGTTCTGGGCCACAAAGGGAAGGCAGGAGGCATAACAATCCCTGACTTGAAACTATACTACAAAGCTACTGTGATAAACTCAGCATGGTACTGGAATGAAAACCGACCTGAAGATCAGTGGAATAGATTAGAAGATACAGCCACAACTACAAACACACTTAGCCCCCTCATCTTTGACAAAGGGGCCAAACATATACACTGGAAGAAAGATAGCCTCTTTAACAAATGGTGCTGGAAAAACTGGCTTTCTATATGCCATAAACTAAAACTAGATCCATGCCTATCACCATGCACTAAAATAAAGTCAAAATGGATCAAAGATCTGAATATTAAAACAGAGACACTAAACTTACTAGAAGACAGAGTAGTTAAAAATCTTGATGACATAGGAGTAGGCAGAGAATTCATGAACAAAAACCAAATTGCATGGGAAACACTTCCTAGAATCAAAAACTGGGATCTTATCTTACTAAAAAGTTTTTGCATGTCAAAGGAAACCTCCAACAGAGTGAAAAGAAAACCCACCAACTGAGAAAATATCTTAGCCAATTGTCCATCAGACAAAGGACTTCTATCTAAAACATGTGAAGAATTAAAAGAAATCAGGACCCTAAAATTCAAGGACCCAATCCAAACATGGGCATCTGAGATCAATACACACTTTTCAGAGAAAGAAATGCAAACGGCAAATAAATATATGAAAAAATGTTCAACATCAATGGTCATTCGGGAAATGCAAATTAAAACAACACTGAGATTCCATATCACTCCAGAAAGAATGGCCAAGTTTAAAAAATCAAGCAACAACAAATGCTGGAGGGGCTGTGGGGAAAAAGGAACTCTTCTCCACTGTTGGTGGGAGTGTAGACTGGTGCAACCACTGTGGAAGTCAGTGTGGAGATTCCTCAAGACACTAGGATTAGAGATCCCATTCAACCCAGCTATCCCACTGCTGGGCATTTTCCCCAGAAGAATTGAAAACATCATACCACAGTGATATTTGTGCACCCATGTTTATAGCAACCCAGTCTGTAATAGCCAGATCTTGGAAACAACCCAAGTGCCCATCAATCAAGGGATGGATAAAAAAGATGTGGTATTTTTATACGATGGAGTACTACTCAGCTATCGAGAAATACTGCATTGAGACTTTATAAGTAAATGGACACAACTTGAGACCATACTCATAAGTGAGATAAATCAAACCCACATGTGTAAATACCATATTGTTTCCCTAGTGTAAGACACTGAAAAAGTATATATGATCCAAAATCTACAATAAATGCTATGTAAGGGCAAAAAACAGCTCGAAGAGCAAAAGTAACTGGGAAGGGAAAAGAGGGAAAGAGGGAAGGGAAAAGGAAAAGATATAAATCTGTATATATGTGTATTTAAGATAACTAAAATGAACATACTGCTGTATGTATTAGATATTGAGAAAGAACAATTAATACTCATATGATTAGATCAATTTTACATGTCTATATCTGTTAATGTGAACAATCATTTTGAGGGAAATGTTATGCAATATTGCAACCATTGTCAAGTTTCTCTCATTCTGTTTTGTAAATTTATAATGTTACTGTTGTGCATTCATTCTAGTCATTTGTTGGTCTGTTTTGCTTTTTGTCTTTATTATATGTGTCTTATTTTCTCTTAAATGAAAATAAATAAAAGGATCAGTTTGACCCATGGTTTGAGAGGTTCTAGTCCATGGTTGACCCTTTGTGTTGCAGTTGTGGCAGCACAGTACATGATTGGCAGGAGTACATGCCTGACGTGGGTGATGACTTCATTGTGGCTGAAAGGAAAGAGCAAGAACAAGGATGAGGTCTTCCAACATCCCCTTCATCATCTCCAGTCACCTAACTAGACCCCATGTCCTGGTGACTTCTCCACCTACTAATGGAGACACAGGCTTCAAACAAATCTTTGGCATAAGGAACGCTGGCGGACACTGAAGATCAGAAGTACAGAAAGAAATATTTAAGATTTGGCTGAGGAAATTTGTAAAGTAAATCATGGAAGTGTTAGGATCATTATACAGAGGGTACAATCCAGTAAGTAATACTTCTGAAAGATTTTTGGTAATTACTAAAGAACAGTGGTTTATAATCATGAAATCATAGGTGTTATCTTTCCAAAATAAATTTTAAGTATTTTCTGTCCTAAGTTGCCATTTAAATAGATTTTTACTTTGAAATGTTTTAAGAAAAACTATTTAAGTTATTTTAAACAATTTCTCAGACTTTTCAAACTATGCATTTTCAAGATGGCTTGAAGCATAATATCATTCACAATTCTGGCACATTTTGGTGGGAGAGAAACAGATGACCAATAAAGTTATGAAACAGCATTTATCTGGATGCCTTCATATGAAGTAATCAATAAGGTGGCAAGCACAAATCACTCTGACTGCCAAGAATTGTCTGAATTTTAAGGTATTCGACATCTTGGAGAACAAGATGATAATGTCGTTAATAATTTGGACTTTGACGTTTTAGATCCAGCACCCCCTTTCTCTTTATTAAGTTGTCCCAGTCTTTTATAAACAGTAAGTATTGACTTGCTCATTATAAAGGGAGGCCACTAAGTTCTTAATTCAGAAGCTGACTATGATGGGTAGAATCAGATATTTGTGCATATGGTTGGCTCCCAATGGGGCATCCAGGAGTTTCTCAGGAGGTTTTCTTTGCTATTATCATCATTTGCATACCTACGTTCACCCGTGAGAGCTGTGCCTGTGAATATGAATGTCAGAGCTGTTCAGTTTCATTTTGAGAAAACCTATCACCAGCCCTGTAGGCAGGGTTGCAGCGTGGCCTCTAAGCGGGTGTAGATTTGCAATGACTACACAGGCTGTTCACACCACCTAGGGCTGTGGAGATTGGTTTTACACAAGCAGGGGCCTACCCTGGTGTGACTTTGGGTTCGCAGGTCTCAGTTTCCTTGTAGACAGCTCCAGATGGCTCTGTTTAGAGTTCCACACTGACCTCATTTAGGGTTGAAGAGCCAAATAGTGACAGCAGCCAGAGTAATTTTGAGAAAAATAGTAAGGTAGTGCTGCACTTGCAGACACTAACCAGTGCGATCAACATCTATCATTCATTAGTTTACCAGTAACGTGCGTGAGCAAGGAGGACACATAAATGCTTTAGAAATCAGTTTATGTAATGCGAGTAATTTAGTGCATAGTAAGTTTAGTATTTTGAAGTATTAGGAGAGGATGAACGGTTTCACAAATGACCTCTGAGATCTGGTTCACTAAGGATAAAAATGTCAGAGGAATAAACAAATCTGCATTTATAGAATTTGAGGTGGAAAACGTCATCCTAGAACAACACCAAAACAGAAAGCGTAAAAAAATTCCATAAAATAATTTTAGCAGACCAGGCTACCAACTAAAAATTCACATATATAAAACACAGTTGAAATATGATTATTATTAATTTTTTTTTGAGACAGGGTCTCACTATGTCGTGTAGGCTGACCTTGAACTTACTTGCGTAGCCCAGAATGGCCTCAAACTCACAATGAACCTACTGCCTCAGCCCTCTGGGGAAATCAATAATGAAGTGGGAAAACAGTCACAAAATATAAAAAGACAATATAGTGATGCCTTTAAATTGCAAGATATGTTTCAACACAACTCACAATAGGCACCCCACTGATGAATGAATAAAATATTCTACTATTTTGAGAGAAAGTTTATTTTATCTAATCTGTCTCATAAGATGTGTTTGTCTCCATCTGTTTCTTTCACACACATACACACACACACACACACACCACCAACACTATTTAGAACACACATTAAAAGGCATCCTTAGTGAACCAGATCTCAGTGTCCTCCAGTGTTCCCTATTAAAAGGCAAATATGAAAACTGGGCAATGATAGGATTTTCACTTTGTTCTTCATAAATAACTGAATTGTGTCAAATCTCTATAAATCCCATGTTTTAATAAATTATTTAGATGCATAAATCTATAGGTCATGGAGAAATAAGATGAGAGGAAAAGAGACAGAGAAGAAATTACAGCATTTCAGATGTCACCTACTGACTCTGCAGAATTTTGTAGGTTTCTAACTTTTCTGTGCTTTGGTTATCTCCTGCATAAATGGAGAGGGTCAAATTCACCAGCTTACCAGGTTTTGGCAGGGTGTCAGTGACATAAAGCATTCAACATGGGAAGGACTCAAGAAGTAGTAGCATACTGCTCCACTATTGCTTCTCCATGCTAAAGGGAATCAATCCAGCATCAGTCCTGAAGAATCCAGGCCCTCTTAATACAATTGCCTCTGAAAGTGGGTAGGTCCCAAATCTGAATTAAAGAAATGTGGCTAATAAATCATCATATTAATTTTCATTTCCTATACTTGTGTTATCACCCACAAATGTGGATTGCTGTTTCCTGCTGAGGCTTCTGCGTTTCCCCACCAAGCATCTCACGGAGAACCCACTGATGGATGGAGCATGAAGGAGCCAACCACCAACATTTGGGTCACCCAATTAATATATGTTAAATATATTAGTTGGTGGATGTTTTACCTCTTTTAGGGATGTGAAATGAGGCTCTAACTTTTTTTAGTTCCCATTATACTTTTATGAATTTGGATGTCTATCTATCTACCCTTAGGATAGTGTTGTTGATGTATTATTGAGAGTGGGTTAGATTTCCTGAAAAGATGTTGACATTAAAAGCACTCACAAAAACAACTCCAAAACATGAGCATAACTGGTGACATGAGTGAGAGGGAGTCTGGTCATAGACTCATTGGCTGCATGGAATTAGACTTCTTTTAACTCACTTCTGGTGATTCGGGTAGCCAGAGTCAAGTGTATTCTACAGAACCCACCATTCTCAGAAGAGAGTGAGGATTCTACACTGTTTTTCTCATTCATAGTAAGAGTTAGTTTGATACTTACTATTTAAAAATTTTGTAAGCTAGAGAAAAAGGACAAAAATCTAAATATACTCACTCACTTTGGTTAATGTGTAGTATGTGCTCACCACCTCCCAAGATAACTTGAAGAAGAAAAAGCATGGGATGTAAGCACAGGTGGCAGATTTCACCAGGTGGACACAGCACACATCAGTTTGATGAGGGGTGTGAGGTATAAAGTCAGTTAAAGAACTGAAGCTGCTGAGGACAGAAAGTTTACATAAAGGAAGTGAAAGAGGCACAGGAGTCAACACCTTGTGTACCTGGACTGAGAATCTCTGACACCTGCGTTACCAGGTCTGGGGTCTGCAGACCCCAGGGTCAGCAAACATGACACAAGAAAGAGGCTTGAAAGCTTCTACAAGTCTAGAGGTATATTGTGCAAAACTACTCTGCGATAGCATTAAGACTTTGTTTGGCTCAGAAGTCACCAATCAAAGCTGTGTATTTAAATGAAATTAAACTATTAATCTCTAATATTGTACAATAGAATTACGAAGTTCAAATATTAAATTGAAAATGTGCTGGTGATGGAGAAAATTAGGAAAGATAGACCATGTTTTGACTTTACAATTCACCCTTGCAACTCAGCCAATTATTGTGTTTGATTCAGTTTTCAGTTTCTGTCTTAAAATTCACCAGGTTTCACAGGTATAATTTTTGGCATTCTAATGACCCTGTTTTTCCTGCTATGCATGTGGAAACAGAGTGAGACAGGGTTCTAGGTCACATCTTCAAGAATTTGACACTCATCTGTGACCCCAGAGCAATCGCTGAAGTTTTGTTTCTCACTGAAAGTTAAGGGAAAGGAAAAAAGAGAAGGAGAAATTCCAAAAGAAATGTAAGTGCAGGCTAAGGAAGTGAAGGAGAGAGGAGAGATGAAGGATGGCAAAGACAAGTTTCCATAAACCTTGTTGTACCTGGGTCCAACTATAAAAATTCCTCACCATTTAAGAAGGCACGAAATCCAGTATTCTATATTTTGCCCTCTGCTCTTGACCCAGATCGCACAAGAAGCTGGAGTTCTTGCCAAAGATTGAAACTACCCATTGGTTTTCCAAGGAATTTTCCATGTGGGTCTCACTGAGCTCCTGAGTGGAAGCTTCCATGCACAAAGTGGCTATCTACCCACAGAATGCGAGGAAGCCACACTGGGATCCTCTTAAGTGTGCTGTGGAGAGCCCAGGAAAAAGGAGAAATCCAATTAGAGGGGAAAGCACTCAGGTACTTGCTCTTGGGTGTTGTGGTCGCCATGGAGTTCTTGTCCCTGCTGACTTCCTGCCCCATTTTGCCATGTGGATCAGTGCCCTTCTTCCCTGTTGTGCTCTCCTATTCCCAGGATCCTAACTTTTACTAACCTGGAAGTCATCTGGGATAGAGAGGACTTAGGGATCTCCTAGTTCCAAACTCATAACTTGGTGGCAAAGATGCTGAGGTGAGAAATATGAAGGGATATTCTTCAGCTGGCGCAGCTAACTAGTCACTGAGAGTGATGGCAATAAATTCCACAGGCATATAGTTACCTGCTCACAAACACGTTTTCTTTATACACACATTTTCTCCAATATCCAACAAGAATGCATCATGACCAAGGTTTTAAGCAGATACTTCCTATGCATCTGTGGGAGAAAAGCAGTAAGACTAAGCAAGCTCATGACATGAAATTCAGGAATTCACAGGCTTGTGAGGTTTCATGAGTTACCCTGATCATAAGTACAGGGGTTGGCATCATACAACTCATGTTGAATTCTGGATCTGCTACTTCCTGGTTGTGTAAATTCACCAATGCAAACCTCAGGATTTCCATCTATAATATGGGATTAAAGGAAATTAAATGAGATAAGGATTGTGAAGCACTTACCAGTGCATATCTAACACGCATCATTCTATTGATTAATGCCACATATGACATATATTCTGATTGGAAATCTTTCTAAGTTGTGCTGGATTTCCAAACCCTCATGTGCTTTTCTGTACTGAAGGTCATTTGTACAATTACTGTTCTCCAGTTTGGAAGAGGTGTTGAGAAGGTTGGAGGTGGCTCACCTATACTTAGAGGAATGAGAAACACAGGGATGTCCCAGACAAAGTCCCATTCTCGGTTTGATCTTCTTAACAGAACATTACCTGTTGGGAGAAGGGATTTTGTGGGAGAATTTGTTACTGATTTAATTCATGTTATTCAACTAATACTTGTATGTTGTCCTGGATAAACACTAAAATGATTTCATCTTGAGAAATGAATAGCTTCTCTGAGTAATAAATTAAAAATGTTTATCTTATATTGCAGAGAATAAAACCAAGCAAAATAAAACAGAACAGAATCAACCCAAAAGAAACAATGAACATTATATAGGACTTCAAAACAAAGAGAAAAGGAAATCAATAATGGCTACCATAATGCCTGTTGTTATCTTAAAATAACGGCTCCTACCATCAAACATCATAAAATCAAACAAAACAGAACAAAATAAAGACAATCAAAACAAAACAATGAGCAACACAGTATGCTAAAACAAGATATTAGGAAATCAACATTGGTTACTATAATGCCTCTTGTTATCTTCAAAGTAGCTGCCTGTACCATCAGACATAATAAAATCAAACAAAACAAAGTAGAATAAAATCAATCAAAATGAAACAATGTAAGCAATACAGGGCTTGGAAACAGGATAATAGGAAATCAATAATGGCTACCACAACATATTTTGTTATCTTTGAAATAGCTGCACATGAGATCGCATATAATAAAATCAAACAAAACAAAACAGAATAAACCCAAACTAAACAGAATAATGAAAACAATATAGGGTTTAAAAACACGCTAATAGATTAACAATGGCCACTGCATTCCCTTTTTAGACATTTCCTCCCTTTCAGTTTCTTTTGTTTATTTGAGAGAAAAAAAATACAGAAAAGAAAAACAAAAAGCAAAAGAGACAAACAAGAACCCCAATACAATAAGAGTATAGGTTTGCAATACAAGGTTATAGGAATTTGACAATGGTTGTAATATTGTCTATTGTTATCTTCAAGAGGGTTTCTTTCAGCAGGGAATTTAACTCAGCAGCATAACTGCCTGTCTGGCAAGCGCAAGGCTGTGAGTTGGATCCCTGGTACAAAAACAAAAACAAAAACAAAAACAAAACACCAAACAAACAAACAAAAAAAACAAACCTCCCCAAAAACAGTTGCTTACATTTATAGACATGGAAAATTGATCTAATCATATGAATATTAACTGTTCTTTTTCAATAACTAATAAAATTAGTATTACAGTTATTTTAGCTATCTTATCTATCTATACATAAATATGCAAGTATATTTATGTATATGTACACAAAATTTATGTCTTTTAACTTTTCCCTTTCTTCTTTCTTCCTTTCCTTTACCCCAAACCCTTTTCCTCTTTGAGAAATTTCTTACCCTTACAGAGTATTAATTGTAGATTTTGGATCATACATACTTTTTTGGTTTCTTACACTAGGGTGACATTACAGTATTTATATATGTGAATTTAATTTATTTCACTTATGAGTATGAGATTATTATGCCTCCTGTCTTACTTTTGTTGCCCCGAATTGCTTTTGCTATTCTAGGTCTTTTCTGGTTCCAGATGGATTTCAGGAATGATTTCTCTAGCTCTGCGAGGCATGCAAATGGTATTTTGATTGGGTTTGCATTAAATCTCTACAACAATTTTAGGAGAATGGCAATTTTCATGATGTTTGTTCTTAATGTCCATGAACAGGGAATATCTTTCCATTTCGTGAAATCTTCTTTGATTTCCTTCTTCAGAGTAATGTAATTTTCACTGCATAGGCCTTTTACTTCCTTTGTTAGATTGATTCCTAATTGTTTCATTTTTTTGGATGCTATCCTGAAGGGTGTGGTTTCCCTTTTTTCTCTGTCAGTGACTTTGTTGATGTGTACAGGAATGCTATTGATTTTTGAGTGTTGACCTTGTATTCAGCAATATTACTGAATTTGGTTATTACATCTAGAAGTCTTTCAATGGATTTTTGGGGATCTTCTACATAGAGTGTCATATCATCTGCAAATAATGATAATTTAACTCCCTCCTTTCCTATCCTTATTTGCTTTATTTCTTTTTCTTGTCTAATTGCACTGGCTAATATTTCCAGAACTATATTGAATAGGAGTGGTGATAATGGTTATCCTTGTCTTGTTCCTGACTTAAGGCTGAAAGTTTTCAGTTTTTCTCCATTTAGTAAGATGTTGGCTGTTGGTTTATGGTATATGGCTTGTATCAGGTTGAGATAGAGACCATCTATTCTGATTTTCTGTAGGGTTTTTAAATCATGAATGAGTGTTGGATTTTGTCAAAACCTTTTTCGGCATCTATTGAGATGATCGTGTGAATCTTGTCTTTGGCCCTGTTGATATGGTGTATTTTGTTTATTGATTTGTGTGTGTTGAACCATCCTTGCATTCCTGGGGTGAATCCCACTTGATCATGGTGTATAATCTTCCTGATAACTTTCTGTGTTCTATTTGCCACTATTGTATTGAGGATTTTTGCATTTATGTTCTTTAGAGAGTTTGGACTGTAATTTTCTTTTTTGGTTGAGTGTTTTTCTGGTTTTGGTATTTGGGTAATACTTGCTTCTAGGAATGAGTTAGGGCGACTCATTTCCCTTTCAATTTCATTGAGGTGCTTGAGGAGAGTTGACATTGAATCTTCCCTTACTTTCTTGTAGAATTTAGCAGTGAATCTATCCGGACTGGGGCTTTTCTATGTTGGTAAGGTTCTAATTACATTTTCAATTTCATTACCTGAAATTGGGTTATTCAGCAGCTTTACATCTTCTTGATTCAGCTTTGGTAATTCATAGGTTTCTAGGAATCTGTCCATTTCTTCTGTGTTATCCAATCTATGTGAGTAAAGGTTTTCAAAGTAGGTGTTGATGATCTTCTGTATTTCCACAGGGTCTGTAGTGATGTCACCCTTTTCATTTCTTATTGCATGAATCTGGGTTTTTTCTTTCCTCTTCTTGATAAGATTGGGTAGGGGGGTTATCAATTTTATTTATTCTTTCAAAGAACCAATTCTTTGATTCATTAGTTCTTTGTATTGTTTCCTTAGTTTCAATTGCATTAATTTCTGCTCTGATCATTATAATTTCCACCCTTCTTTGAGCTTTGGGCTTGACTTGCTCTTCTTTTTCCAGAAGTTTGAGGTGCATCATTAGGTTGTTTATGTGTGTTCTTTCCATTTTTCTGATGTGGGAGTTTAGTGCTATAAATTTTCCTCTGAGGACTGTGTCTTAGTTACTTTTCACTCGTTGCTAAGACAAAACACCTGACTCCCAAAATTAGGGAGGGAAAGGTTTATTCTTATAGTTTCTCAGGAGTTTCAGTCCCTACTTAGTTGGCTGTAAGGCAGCATGGTGTGGAGAGGCTGCCTTTCATGGTGGCTGCAAGCCTCAAGGTGTGCTGGCAAGAGAGAGGGTGGACCAAAGCGAGCAATAGGAAGACCC
>RJWM01018146.1:0-41344 GCA_004363535.1 Dasyprocta punctata | reverse complement strand
TGCCTGTCTAAGGGCCCCTGCGAGTGGCCACGCCCCCGCGAATGCAGACCTCCAGGTCCCGGGCTCCAGCCTTTCTTATGTCCTCTGTGGTTTTAAACCCTTGCTTTTTCTCCTTTCTTAAATTCCTCAGTTGTTTCTGTTGCAAGAAATACCAGTAAATGCTAGGAGTTTATTTTTTCCGTTTTTATTTTTATTAGTCCAGGTTTGCTGTCCATAATGCTGACGTTCCTTATGGAGAGCTGGTATGTGTACAGAAAACACATCTTAATTCCTTTCTTATCCCCTTCCCTGCCTTCCCCCTCCCTCCAGATGATCTTCTTCCCATTTATCTGTCTTCCTTTTTTCTATGAACTGTTTTTTATTTTGCTCTTTATGTATACTTGGGTTTCTCACATAAGAGAAACCATGCGATATTTCAGTTGTGTGTCTGATATATTTCACTTAACATTGTAATTTCAAGGTGCATCCATTTTTCCTACTAACAACTCGAGTTTATCTTCTTTATGGCAAAGCAGCGCTCCACTTCTGCCCTCTGGGTGGGAGAGTCGCTACAGGAGCTTGGGCAGGGGGTGTTGGGAGCGGGTTGGAGTATCACATAGGTCTCCTCTGCCCGGACGCCGTGGCTAGTTCCCGTGGTCGAGACGGGGACAGGAGGCTGCTCAGGCAGCACTGAAGCCCAGGAAAGAGATGTGGAGAGCCTAAGCCGGGCCACCGAACCGAAGTCCAGGGCGACTCCCGAGACTCTAGCCAGGTGACGGAAGGGCCTGTACCACGCCAGGCACACTCGGTGACCGTGCTTTTGCAGACCTGGGAGAGGCAGGTCTGCCGTCGCGGTGGGGTGGCCTCTGTCTGCCCGCTCTGCCTTCCTCCCCGCCTGCTGTCTCGCTCTGAGCTCTGCTGGGCGGTTGTGGAAGGGCCCGTGCAAACGCTGTCAGCTCCACGCTAAATCTGTCTGTTTCTCCACTTCACAGAGTGTCCAAGCTGTGTTTATCTAACGTTTCTTTACGGTGTCTTATGACCGCACGGGGAAACCAACATCTCGCCATAAACAGAAAGTGGGTTCAGGACTAAACACGATGAAGAGCATGGGCCAGACGCTGTGGCGTGAGCAGTCTGAGCCTGGGCTTGGCTCTCTTGTTTGAGGGGGGTTAGCTGGCGTGAGGAGGGCAGCGAAGACACCCTGGCCCCAAAGCGAGCCTTGCTCCCTGACGCGGGAGAACCGAGGCTGGCGTCTGGTACGGTATTTAACGCTGGGTATCAGACCTCTCGAGGCTGTGTCCCAAGTGGCCAGTGATAGTTGCACTACCCCGTGGACCACCTGCCCCAAAGACAGGCCACCCTGCCACGTGCCCGAGTCTGCCGGGTTCAGGCCACCCTGCCACGTGCCCGAGTCTGCCGGCTCCGGACCTGCGGAAACTGACACCAACAGGTGGGCCAGGTAGAAATTAGCTCGCAGCTCATCGGCTTGGCCTCTCAGCCTGGCTTCCCTGCAGGCGGTGGGAGGCCCGAGTCCATCAAACCAGCTCAGAGAAGGCATGCGAGCAGCTGGTGTGGGAGGCTCGGCCAGACCTCTGAAGCTGACTTCCTGGGGCATCCTTGGAGCCAGGACCCCGCAGCCAGCTCAGAGATCTCTGTGGAGTGCTCGGGGGAGAGGAGCCCTTAGATCTCTAGGAGCTCCTGCGAGGGACACCCCCACTCCGTGAAGGCTGAAACCAGTAAGCTGGTCTCCTGCCAAAGGATGAGAAGTGAGAATGAGTAGCATATTTTCCATTTTCACTGTGTGTGTTACCAGAGATAGAACCCAGGGCCTTTGCACTGAGCTACATCCCCAACCCCTTTTTAAAATTTTTAATTTTGAGGCAGAGTGTCATCATTTCACTAACTTGCCAGGCCGGGCTTGAATTTGGCAATCCTTCTGCCTCAGCTTCCCAGAGTGCTGCGACTACGGAGTGTGTTTCTAACAAGTGTGCGTTTGACAGTCCTCCTGCTCGGTAGCCACCTGTTCCCCTGACTCCTGGAGAGACTCAGTGGGCCCTGACACCCTTATGGACACCAAAGCTGACCTTTGCCTAAGAGTCACACCCTTCTCAAATTCTTTCCAGATTGTGACCTTAACGGTGATGTTCAAGGTGTTTTCAATCTTTAGTTACAGAGAACTCCATGCTTCCACCAGAACACAAAGAACAGTACGCTGAGCCTCGCGACCCTGGCTCCAGGGATGATGAGCTCGAGTTGTCGCCACTCTTGTCACCTCCTTGCTGAATGGATGGCTTTGGAGGAAACCCCAGAATGCTGTCATTTCATCAGCAGGTTCTTCTGCATTCGCGAGGGCGAGGCTTGCTTCGCTGGCCATAGACGACTTCGGCCACTGTGAGCCCCCGTTTGCGTAAAGGATTCACGTGGCTTGTGTATCTCGACAGCGTCTTGCCCTTCTCATCTCTCCACAGGGCTCTCTCTTCTCACGTCCCCGTCCCCTCTGTTTATAACCAACCGAGAGGAGAGGAGACGTCTGTGGAGGAGACCGATGTGTCCTTGGGACTCCTGAACCCCTGTGTGCTGCTGCACTGCGGGGTTCCCACTCCCCGCCTCTGGCATCCTCCATTCCTCCTCTTTAGGAAGTTTTATTCTCAGCAAGTTGTGACTGCCTGCAGAAAAAAGATCCCAGAGATGAGAGCATCTGGGGCAGGGCCTCTGGTGCTTTAGGCCAGCATGTCTGAAAATACTCTTAAGAGGGGTGTTGTAGTCAGGGGTTACAGGGAGAACAACTGCATACAGGACACAGAATTTATAATACTATTTTATGATGGTCACCCAGAGTTAAACACAAGAAAGTGCAGGAAAATCTGTCCACAACACTAAGACCCAGAATATTCAGCTAAGGGCCTGGATCCCACAGCAATGTCCTGCATGAGTCCAGCTAAAGACCCAGAGCCCATGACAATGCCTCCCACAGGTTCAACTGGAAGTCTAAGAGCCCATGATAAGGACTCACGCCAGTGTATTTTACAGATCTGCGCTGGGAAAGCCAAAGGTCAGCAGTGAAACTAGAAATTCTGTGCTGGCGGGGTGAAGGAGCTGTGCAGTGGGTTGAGGGTTCTACATGGGAGCCGAGAAGTCACGCTCAAAGTAAGGAGTGGGGCTGCCCTGGAGAGTACCACAGCCATCCTCAGCAACACTGAGGTCCCACACTCCTCCGACGATGAGAGCAGTCGAGCACAGGTCAGGAAGCCCAGCGTGACAGCTTCTCCAGCACACAGCCTCCCCTCCGGAGCTAGGAAGCGATGCACAATGTGAGGAGCAGGGCTCCCCCAAGGTGAACCACAGCCACTCTCAGTGATGAGGTCCTGAGCTCCTCCGACGATAATGGCCGAATCCTTGTTGAGGAAGCCAGCATGACAAGCTCCTCCAGGAGAACCAACGGCTCAAAACAGCAACACTTAGGAGAACCCACAACACCTCGCTCTTCTTCTCCACGTCTGTATTTATGCTGGCAACTTTCCTCAGGTGGGCCATCTGCAATTCAGCTGGTGCTAAGCTGACCACCAGTTTGTAACCCAGAGCAGGATGACAGGAGACGACGTCTGACCTTCAGCCTTGCATTGCTCTGTGACCCTGGCCACACCAGCCTCTGGGCTCCGGGCCCTGCTCACTTACTACCTCCCACCTGTGTCAGAATCAAGGCTACGCCTCACCTCCAGTGAGTGGGCGGCGGGGAGCAGGGGTCCCTGGAAGTCCTGCTGGCCAGAGGTGCACCCCGGCCCTGCGCCCCTCCGTGTCTCCCGCGTCCTGCCCAGGCTGGGCTCTCTCTCAGCCCTGGCTTCGCTGGGCTCCAGGGAGGAGGAGGAGGGCAGGGTGCCGGAGGTCACTGCCCGGTGTCCTTGCCTGCTTGTCCTCCTCCTGAGCGACAGCTTGGGTCCGGGCGCTCAGCTCTATTTCAGTCACCACCTGGCGTGAACGGCACTCAGGACAAAGCCCGGCTCTGCGGCGGAACGGTAACCTGAGGCCGCGCGGCCCCTGTGTCAGGGCTTCGGCGTCCTTCGGGCCGGCAGCCTGCTGACGTCATGAACTCAATTACCGTCTGGACGCTGCGGCCTTGTTCCTGGGCCCCAGCGGTGTGAGGCCCCACGCAGGCCAATTTAGGAAAAGGAACCAGCGAGGTGGCAGCTGCTGGAAGCGCTTGACTTCCGTCCCCAGCCAGATCCCCGGAGACGGGGAGCACGGAGCCGCTTGCTGTCGGGCCGGTGTCTCTGAGGCTTCAGGGAAAGGCTCGGCTCTTCGGGAGGAAGAGCCCACCAGGGTCCTCTGGGCCACCCAGTACCTCTCCTGGGGCTCCTTAGAGGCGGTCGTCGTGGCTGTGCGTGTTGACCTCTTGGTGGGGAGCTCGGTCCCTGGAGACAACCTACTTTATCACCATCGTTTCAACCCGGCCTGCTGGTCAGTGCCAACCTGACTTCTACACAGCCCGCATCTGCGGCTCTGGCTTCAACCTGTGGCATCAGAGAGGACAAATTTACATTCCTGTTCCCCGTGACAGTGCTTCGGATACTTGAAAGCACTCTCCTGTGCCCAGTGCCCTTCCTGCCGTGGCGCATTCCACGTGGCTTCAGTAGCCCCCCCCCCGCTCCTCGGTATCCCGTGGCACAGCTTCCCGTGGACTCCCCACCCAGCAGAGGGGTGCAGGACCCTGGCTCCGTGCTGCCCTTCACACATCTGCTATCACAGACCCCGCACACCGTCCTCACTCAGGCCCCTAGGAAGCCGGGCCGTCGGCTCTGGGGCTGGGCAGCTGTGGTTCAGAGCCCAGGTGCAGCCTTCTAACCTCTGTCCCCACGGTGGGGCCACCATGTCGGACCCGTGGTCTGTGGTTCCAGGCTGTGTGGGGATTCGGGGAAGCCTGGGTACAATCCAGAATCCACGTGTCTACACCTCACCGCTGACCACGGTGCCTTGTGGGTCATCCTTACCCTGGGATGGGCTACACTGCAGCCCCGTAGTGACGCCACAGTCTGTCTGATGGGTCAGCAAATCTCCAGGCTACCCTGGGACAGAAGAAGCAAGGCCAGGCCAGCGGCCGCCTCCAGGTTAGGCCCCAACGCTCAGCCGGTGGTGAAGCCTCTCATCTCCCAGTTGGCATCACCAGGAAGCCTGGGGCCTGGGTGGCAGAGACTCATGCAGGTTGGCTCACCTGTACATCCTTCTTCAGAGGTGGAATTCGGTGGTTTTATAACTAGAGAGCTGATGAGGTTCATTTCTAAGCTGTATTTTCCTCCCTCCTTCCCTTCCCCCCTTCTCTGCCTTCCATCCCTCCCCCTCCTTCCCCCGAGTCGCTGTATCCCCACTGCCCTGTGTGACTGATGCAGGTATAAGACCCTGCCACTGTCCTGCAGGTCACAGGCCATTGGGTGAGACGCGCCAGTCATCGACCCCGGGACGGGTGGGTTCAGAGTGCACGGCAGGCCCCGGGAGGCTCGCGGTGCTGGGTGACCCCGGTGTCCGGTGGCTGCCCTGTGCCCGCAGTGCCACTCAGCTGTCCCTGGAATGCCCACACTGGCAGCTGAACGACATCTTCTCGTATTCACTCTCACACATGAAAGAGGAGAAAATCCCTTTATTGGACTCGGGGTTTGTTTTTCAGTTTAGAAAATGTGTCCCTGTGAGAGCTGCCGACCTGAAAGTCAATCCGGGCTATTTTGAGATTCAAGATGCTGTAGAATTTAGGGACCCAGCTCTGCAGGTTGTGTGTGAGAGGGGGCAGTGGGTGGGGAGCCTAGGGCAGCCTGGAGCGTCTCAGTTCCTTCAGGAAGAGTGTAAACTGACACAGATGAGTTTGTGCGGTTCTCCCTGCGGTGGCTGTGTGGCCTCATGTTTCGTAGCATCTCTGGGCCTCAGCCTCCCGCACTGATGACCCAGGGCGGGCTTCGTTGCTTCATTGTGGAGGTTCGTGGAGCCCGTGCAGTGCGTGGCACCGGGAAGCCGTGGTGTGTATGGCTGCACCGCCCACGGCTCTTCCAAAGAGGAGAGAGTGCTGGTGATGGGGTGAATAGCGAAGGAAAGGGGCCGCACGTACACTTTCAGGAAGGTTTCTAAGGTGCGGTCCTCACACGGGCAGCACTGGTAAGTTCACCTTCGTTTGCTGTCAGGTTTTATTAGAAAGTCGTTCTGGGGGGAAACGCAGCCGTGTGTCTTAGTGAGACCCTCCAGGCCTTGCCTTGCTTTGGGCTGCTGGGCCCCGCCTCGCTCTGAGCATGAGGCGGGTGTAAAGGGCGTCCGTCGTGGCGTTCCTGGGCTTCAGAACGGCTGAGCTGTAAGCGCGGCTGCATGGCCAGCTGGAAGGTGGAGCGGGGCCACGGGGCTCTGCTGCTCACACCTCCTGGCTCGGGGCGGGTTTGGGGGTAGAAGAGGCCCAAAGTGGGGAACCTCCCTTCTGCTCCTCTGACGTTACTTCCCCCCCCGCCATTGTCAAGGCCAAGACCCGAGTTGCGTGTTCTCCATGCTGGTCGCTGTCCCCGCTTTCCCTCCTGGCGGGACACAGGCCACCCTCGCTGCCAGGCCCTGCAGGCCGCTGTGATCTGTGTCTGATGACCAGTCCCCTCCTGGACAGGTCTCCTTCTGAGTCCCAGCATTGTGCCATCTCATTAGGATTTCCCAACGCCGGATTCCAGGGATGCTGCCAGCCCATGCCATTCCACAGCAAGGCCAGGCGCGGATCGCCTCCTATTTATGGCAGCATGTGGCCCTGCAGACCTGTGCTGCGTCTGGCAGCCTGGCAGCCACTACTGTTCCCTTTCTCTTTTCTCTTCATTCTTTAGCGATAGTTATTCTTACAAGCAGTGCACACAAGCAATCTCATGGGCAAAGGCTTTAAAAATAAAGGCACAGGAAGAGCGCACGTGGTGAAGTACTCAGGCGCCACTTCATTCAACTCCGATTGCTAACGGTTTGGCAGACCCCACCCCAGCCTCTCTCCTGTGCACTGATACACAGCGTGCACTGTCAGCCTGAAATCCCAACGCAAGCGTGCACTCGTGGGTGCAGCGCGGGTCAGCGTACTCTAAGGGGAAGACTGGCCCTGACCTGGGCTCCTGACGGGAGTCTTGTTGCCTTGAAGCTTGGTCTAGGCAGATGGTCACAGCGTGATTTTGGGTAGGGCTGACCCCACCAGAAGGCCTGACGGTGTGACTTAAGCTGAGGGCTTCAGGTCACGCAGTCTGTGTTACCTGGGAACCAGCTCACCCACGCGTGTGTCTCTCCTGCCTATGCGGCAGGATTCCAACAAACGTGCACAACTCCAGGCTCAGGGGGTTGGGCCATTCCGCAAAGCTCTGTGTACAAACAAAAAGTCCACGCGACCCTGTTGAGACCTCTACATCTGAGGCTTTTCCTGGCCTCTGTCTCATGATCTTCCTGTCTTGGCTGAGCCCATTCCGTATCCATTCTATGCAATGAACTCTTTCAGTGACTTCTGTGAATTCTTACAGAAAACGATCAACCTGATGGCCGTGAGAACCCCCTGAACAGACGGGGTCAGAAGGGAAGCTGGTCTTGGGGACGATACCCTCTAACTTCAGAGTCAGCCTAAACCCTTGCAGTGTGTGATTTTCTATGTGTGTACATGTGTGGAGATCTACATTCTGTAACAGGGAATTCTGATCGTGGTGCTCATGGGTTCCACCCTTCATGGGCTTAGTGAGCCACTCCAGGTCTTTTTGTGTCTCAGTGTCTTCACAAAATGAAGTTCATTATGGCACCCAAATCCAGAGGGTTGTTATGAGTAATAAATGATTGAACATTTTTGGAAGTGTTAGGACAGTTCTTGCCACGGGCTTAGTGCCAGAGAAGCAATGCTATGATTTCCAAGCCAGGTCCCTGAAGTCTAACTTATTGCTTTTAACAGATGAATGACCTTCTCTTAGTCACTCTGCACTTCCCACAAAGAGAGTGTTAATTTAGGACCAGAGTGCTTTGTAGAGAATGACTCTTTTGCAGTACTTTAGTGTGTGGTAAATTGGTCAGCTAGCTTAGAGCAGGTATTAGTTTACCACCAGTGTTCATCTAGAAAACTTTGAGTTAGCACATGCTATGCGCAGAGGTCCATCCTCATAATCGTGAGGTGATAAGAACAAGTATAGTTGGAGAAGACAGAAAAGAAGGGACTAGATATCCATTTGAATACCTAATAAGGCCCAGTTGCTGCCAATTTTTATTGCATTTCATTCTCAAAAGCCCTGGAAGAAAAATGGTGTGTTTATCTTCCAACAGAGAAACCAGTTTAAAGCCCTTGCTGAGTTGGCACAGTCGGAATGTGTGGAAGGCAGCGGGAAGCCAGGTGTGCCTTGCTGCAAGCCTGTCCACGTTGAGCTGTGTTTCACCATCGGAAAAGATAGGGACCTCACCCTAAAAGAAGTCTTTGGTTTTTTGGAGGAGGGGTGGGGAAGGTGGGAGAGATGAAACGGAATTCAGTTATGAAAGCCAAGCCTTTTGTAAGTGGTTCCTCAATTACAAAGTCATTCTGTTATTCAGCGTGTGTGGTAGTCAGCTTTCCGTTACTGTAGCAAATACCTGAGATTATCAGTTTATAAGGAGGAAAGGTTCAGCGTGGCTTACACTTTCAGAGGTTTGAGTCCTGTTGCATTTGGACCTGTGGTGGTGCAGGACATCATGGAGGGAGCGCATCCCTTCCTCATGGCTGAGTGGGGAAGAGGAAGGGGCTGGAGGCCCACAGGCCCCTTGAAGGTGCACTCTCAGTGACTGAAAACCTTCCGTAGACTCCACCTCTTAACGAGGCTGTCATTTTCCAGTAACGCCAAGCTGGGGACCAGGCCTTCAACACATGGGCTTTTGGAAAACACTTCCCTAAGTCATAACATTGAAACTTCAGGATGACTGTGACATAGGCCAGCACTACGATGGCCATTTACTTACGGATGGGTGAACAGGCAGGAGGAGACCCGTCCTCCAGCCCAGGGCCGGAGGGGTGGCGGAGCCCGTGTTGCTGTAGTGAGGGACCCTCTCCATGCAGAGGAGGAGGGGAGGCCTGCCCTGCGCTCCCGCCAAGCCCTGGAAGGGAAGCCCGACTTTCTGTCCCTCCCAGCTCCCTTCTCTTCTGGCCTAGCTGCGCTGGCAGACGACTCTGCGTGCATATTCCTGTGGGTGTCTGCTAGTGGGGAAGTCCAGACTGAACCTGAAGTACCAGCAAAAGCTGTGAACTCATTTCTTTTGAATCTTTGTCTGCAAGCAGGTTACTGTCTCTGGAGGATTTTCCAGCCATGGGGCCTCCGGGCATCCTGCCCTCCTCTGTGCACTCAGCCTCCACTGGGCAGAGGAGGAGACATCCTGGGCTGGCCATGGGCGGACGGTGAGGACTTAGCGCTCTTGGCTTTGCTACCTCAGTGCAGGCTTTGCCAGCGGGGCTGAGTGTGAAGCCATCAGGATAAGGTCGTAAGTGACGCCGGCAGTTGTTTCTCTAGGTAAACTCAGTTTGTGAAACACTCGGTGGGTGTATGCATCCTGGGGAGAGGACCTGGTGCACAGGCGGTGGCAATGACAGCTACTTTGCCAAGATCCCAAACCCATTCCTCTCTGGCAGCTGCCAAGGTAAACAGCATGAATCCCTCCTGCAACCAGGAGCTGTTTCCATTCTTTGAAATCGCGGATGCACTGGGGCAATGTGGCAGTTGTCTCCTCGGCTTCTTGTTCCAGGCTCACAGAACCATCAGGACTTTGGGGATTTTTCAGGAAACATTTACTTTGAGAAAACGCCACTCAGCAGAAGCCATCATGATTAATTTGCCCAGTTCTTCCATCTACTTTTAGTTGAATTCTTACTGTGTCTAAGTCAAAGAGGCAGGAACTGGGAACAAAACAGATATGAGGCCTTCTCCCCAAGGAACCTGGCATACAGGGCCTCCATGGATTTACACTTGAGTCAGATGAAGTGTGTGTGTGTGTGCTAAGGATTAAACCCTGGGCCTCAGACATCCTGGGCACAAGCTCTCCCACTGAGCCACACTCTCAGCCTCTTGACAAAGCATTTGTGCAGCTGCAGTCTCAGCTGCTACCCAGTAAGCACGCGGAAGAAGCAGGGTTTGGTTCTTCCCATGTTCTAGACGAGGACGCTGAGGCTTGGAAAGCAAAGCAGTTTGACAGTCATGACCTCGAATTGGAACCGGATCATCAAGGCTGCACCTTTGTCTAAAAGTTGGAACTTCAAATCTGGATTAAACTGGTTATCAGAGAAGTCACTTAATACTTCAGAGCCTCAGTTTCCCCTCTTGTGATCTGGGGGAAAGGGCCTGTCTTTTGAGGCTTTGCTGAGATGTTCAGTTAGATAAAGTACATGGACAATGATGGAAACCCATTTGTAGATATAGAGAGATAAATAGATGGTAATGTGTTAATCCCTTGACATACTGCTGAGAACACACAAGTCATCACCACTACCGTAATAACACTGGCTCCTATTCATTACCTCCTTACTGTGTGCTAGATCGTTTCTGTTATCACACATATTTTACAGCTCAAAAAACCCTCAGTCTAAGGAAATGAGATTACTTACCTGAAGTTCATACCTCACTGATAAATCATAAAACAATGCTCAAAATTTACAGTGCAGGTGTAGATTATGTTTAACTCCCTGATATGTATCCCCTTTTATTTCACCAATGGAAATGAGAGGCAATTATTTTTTTAACTTGGAGGAAAGAATAAAACTTTTTCAGATAATTTATGATGGCAGTTATTTCCGGATATTAAATTCTGGAGCCTCGTGAAGGACGGTGGGCCTCGTGCTTCCCTCCACTTCCGTGGGGATGGTAATGGGTCTCTCGAGACCGTCGTGGACACCAACAGAACAGGGAATGAGGTGCCAGCAGGTGCCGAGGTGCTGTCCGTGCGCGGAAGCGTTTGTCTTCACACGTTAGGCTCGGGGGTGAAGCAGCCAACTAAGTCGAGAGCCCACAGGATGACATTTTATTGGGTACACAAGGACACCCTGCTGACCATCTCGGAAATTCTGGGAAAACTATTTAAGTCAAATACTGGTTTACAGATGACCCATTCTTCAAGCTGAAAAGCTGACTTTTATCCAGTTTTTTAAAGATTTGTTCAAAAGTTGCTTTCTGTTTCTCATTTTGCCTTTAATGACCTGTCTCATCTTCCAGTGATGGTTTGTTGCTTTCCAGAGGTACATTCTTCACAGGGAGCAAAAAAGCAAGGGAAAACTGAAATCTCTCATTTCTCAGGAAACAAAAAAATAGCATTGCCCTCTGCTCTGACACTAATTTTTACACGTGAAAGAAAAGAAACTTCAGCGTATAATTTCTTTTTATAGTTTTTTTCTCAAGGGTATTATTTTATTGTGACAAAACATATACAACACAAAATTAATCATTTTAGCCACTCTTAAGCATGTAGTTGAGTGACCCTGAGTCTGTTCCCAAACCACACTTCTGTTCCCCCATCCACTATGCGAACATTTTTTCACCCCGAACAGGAACCTCATACTCAGTCAACAATCACTCCGCTTCCTTGCCTCGCCTGCTCTGCTCACTTCTGCTTTCTGTCTCTCTGAAACTTTAATTCAGGTAACTCATATAAGTAGTCTTACATGTTTCCTTTTGTGTCTGACTTACTTAGGTTAATATTTTAGGTCTTGGCCACGTTATAGGCTGGATCGTGTCCTGTTCATCCCAAAATTCATGTGTTGAAATCCTGAATCCCAGAACCTCAGAATGTGACCATATTTGGAGATGAGGTCTTCATAATGATAATTAATTCAAAATGAAGTCATTAGAGTGGGCCCTAATCCAGTATAACTGGCATCCTTCTAAAAAGGGGAAATTTGGACGCGGGCATACAGGGAGGAATCTGGGGTGAAGACACAACAGAAGAGAGGCCCCGGCGGACCCTGCCCGAGGCTCTGAGAAGGAGCCGTCCCTCCCACAGGCTGACCTCAGACTTCCTGATGATGAGAAAATCAGTTTCTGTTGCGGACAACACCCAGTCTGTGGAATTCTATTGTGATAGCAGTGGGAAACAGCATGTATGTGAATTTCATTCCTTTTTCAGGCTGAGTAATATCCCATGGTGATTTCCATCTGGTGTTGGTCGTAAGTGATGGCGCTGTAGATATTGTACATGTACTTTCCAGAGCCTCTGCTTCTCGTTCTCTTCAGTGTTCACTCTGAAGTGGGCTTGCTGTGCCGTATGTCTGTCCACCTCCCTGAGGAACCGCCGGACTGTGTCCCACTTCCCACGGCTGCTGCCGCATACGCTGCTCCCGGGAAGCAGCAGGCCCCTGTTCGCCACATCATTGCCACCGTTATCGTTCTCTCTGTTTTAATTGTTTGTTGTTAGCATGTATCCAGCCAGACATGTTAAAATAAAAAGTGAAGAGGCCCACTTCTGAGCAGGCACCCAGCCAGCCGCTCTTCCCTCGGAGAACAGCTCTTTGCTGGATAAATGCAAAGGCTGATACCCAGAGACTCTGAAAAGCACGCGGAGCAGGCAGGCTGGGGGCGTGCGAGCCTGAAGAAGAGACTGGCAGAGCCCGAGTTCCCGCCTCTGGGTCTCCTGCTTGAAGTCAGGATGCCACTGCGGTGGAACAGGCGGTAGCTGACACCCCAGCAGAGCACCGTCCTCCTGCTGCCGGGAAAGCTGGGTCCTGCAGGCCTCCTGTGACCACCAGAGAGATGGCCAAAGCCCTGAGCGCGAGAGAGCTGGGTACCAGGAGCTCTCAGTGCCTCTGCTGAACGAACACACACACAGGGCACGAGGAAGCAGCTTCCTGTGGAGGCGAAAGAGAACATGTACATTGGTAGCAAATAAAGCTTACAAAATCATCAATTAGGAACAAATTCAACCAAAGGTGTCCAAAGCCTCTACAACAAAAGGCATCTACAATAGAGGAAGATCTGCATAAACAGTGACGTGCCACGTTCAGGGATTTGAAAATATAGTGTTGTTGAGATGCTTACTTCTTGATTTATTGATTCTACACAGTCCAGTCAAAATTCTAGCAGACTCTTTAATAGAAATTGATGAACTAATTCTAAAGCTGATGCGATAGTGCAAATCACCTAGAATCAACCCAAACCAATTTGGAACGGGAACCAAGTTGAAGGATTTACACTCCGTGTCTCAAGACTTAATATGAGACTACAGCTAGAGTGGTGCATTGGTGACCAGTGGAACAGAACAGTTTCAAATAGGCCTCCACAGATATGGTCAGTTGATTTTCAGCCAAGGTGCCAAGCAATTCCGAGGCTGAAGGAGAAGTCTTTGCATTGTGCCGGACAGATCAGGTCCCTGGGTAGACAGAGTCCATCTTTTGGTGGGACAGCACTGCGTGGGTAACAGTCACAGTGTGACACGAAGGACTGAATCTGTCTGGGGATCTACCGCCTGATGCAACCCGGATGAGACTTAGGGGCCACTCCCTGGAGAATTCTGAGTGTCTACCCAGATCTCAGCTCAAAGGCCACCATCGCTGAGAAGCCTCCTTCAGGTCACTATCTCAAGGTGACCCCGAGTTACCTCCTGTCCTGTTAAGTTCCTTAACCCTTCTACAATTTTATTCATTTGTTTCATTGTTTCTTCATGTGTCTTATTCATTGCAACATGGTTACATTTTAAGACTTGGCTTTGCAGTACATAAAATGGGGCTGGGAAAGTAGCCAGGGGCCAGGCTGTGCAGGATTGGAATGCTCTGGTTAGGAGTTCAGACCTTAGAGAGCCAGCGAATCAGAAGTTCAGAGCCAGCATGTGACCTGATTAAAACTGGCCTCCGATGACAAGACCCCAGGTGCAGGGGTGCCGGAGCGTTCCTCGGGCCCCTCTGCGCTGGGAGGCAGGGTGCGGGAGGTCTGCAGGAGGGGGCAGGGTGCCTGCCACTGGAGCTGCTGTCTCCCCGGCTGCGGGGAAGCAGGATCCCAGGGCCGCCGTGACTGGATGTTCTCATTTTTCAGCAGAGTACGAACATTCAGATGTTCTGTGCAGGCTCTCTCGTCTGTTTTCATTGCTGGCAACTAATAAAATGTGGAAAGTCTCTTATGGGGAGCGCAGTGGCCTGAGCCTCACTAGACAGCTTTGTGAAGCTGGCTGCTTCTCCGCCAAGCATAACAGGGTCGGGGTGCAGAGGTGTGAAGTGTAATTTAAGTCGCACGCCTGGGGTGCAGATCATTGTTCTGAATGGATTCTGTGTTCAGCTCCAGATACAGCACCCGGAAGACAAGACTCCGGGGGGAAGGCAGAGGGCAGCAGGGAGCCCTGAGCCCCGGGGAGACTGGGCCCTGCCCTCCCCTGTGCTTGGGGGAACCTTGGGTTCTATTGCTTGAGGAAGGCCCAAGACGCAGCTTTACGGACTCCGGTCGGGGGCGTGGCCGGACCCCATCTCCATCTTTTGGATGCCAAGTCCCCTCCTCTGCATGCTGCGAATGGTGCGTCCTGCTTCTCAGAGCTGCTGTGCACAGACACGAGAAAGTAACTACTTGCCACTCAGATTCTGTACATTTTGCCTAAAGTTAAAATCGCAGCAGCTCTCTGAGGTCTTGATTATGTTTTCCTTTCTCAGATGTGGAAAGTGTGGCCCACAAAAGCTAAATAACTGGTCCGAGGCTGCAGAGCCAGGAAGTGTGAGGTCCAGGATTGAAACCCAGGCTTTGAAAGTGGTGCCCCTCGCTCCGCTCCGCCCCAGGTGGGAAGGCTCCTGACGCCTCCCAGGCTCTCGCAGTGGCCCTTGATTTCACAGCTGGAGCGGGCTGTGCCGCGTGGCGTGGCCAGCCGCGCGTGGTGACTGTAGAGGAAGCTCCCGCCTTGTTCCACCTTTGCCGAGCACTGCGTGAGGATTGCACTTGTGGGCAGGAGTGGTGTTGAAATGTAGGTTTAATTATTTCAGGTTCAGAGAGAGAGGCCAATGGATCAGGAGAAAACTGCCGTTGAAAAGTCGTTTGTTACCCCTGTTCCTAGTGGAGGGTCGTGCCGGGCCTTGAGGGCCACGCTGGGAGCAGCGGGGAGCTGAGCAGGGGGCTGGGGCGGCAGATCCCGGGCTGCTGCCCTGTAGGAAGCGATGGGTGAGCTGGGAGAGCCCCTATCCACCTTCAGGACGGGGTAGCTCCAGTGTCTGGTGGCCTCCAGGCAGTAGGAAAGGACCCTCGCTTCTTGATTTCCGGCCCTGGAGTGACTCAGGGCAGGAAGCCAGTGCTCCAGGGGAGCCCCGTCATGGATCCCCTGGGCGTGTGCTTCAGGGCACGCCGTGGGCCAGCACCTCCCATCAGCATGGCCCAGATGTCAGGCATGGGGGGGCGGGAGGACAAGAAAATACAGCTCACGCAGAGGTGCGTCCTGTGGCTTGAACTAGACCAGGTTCTGCCCTAGCAAATGTCCTCGCTAGTTTGAGGGGACACTCCTGACATAATAAATAGTAGCAAACTTAAAAACAGATTTCCTCTTCCACTCTGTCCTCTATCAAACAGTCATTCATTGGCTGCTTGCTGTGTGCCAGGCACTATTCAAGCGCCTGGGGAACAAAGCACAGAGAAATTTCTTCTCCATAATGCTTACTTTCGAGTGAGAAGACAGTAAGAAAATGAGGAAAAAAAGATAGTAAGTCTCCAGCTTATGGATGAGTGCCATTCTGGGAGAATGCGCACAAGTCAGATTTGTTCATCAGTTTGCCAAAGCAAATCTTGTCCACCTTTGACACAAAGATATAAACAAACTGTTTTCACTTTTACGCAGCAGCACAACTGCGACAGCGTCCGGCAGACACATGAGCTACTTCGTGGCTTGTTCGCGTCTACTAAGGTTCCTAACGGGAGCTCCATTTGTATCTGTGAAAGTCTGCAGCTCACATGTTCACAAGTCAGGGGCTTATTGTGCACCCTACGGCGATACGTGCTGCAGAGAACCTCAGGCACAGGGGACAGCAGGCGCAAAGGCCTTGAGGCTGGAGCGGGTTTTGCCTGTTGTGCCGCGGGCACGGGAGAAAGACCTCTGGCCGGAGCACAGTGGACGAGGGAAGTGCGGCTGGAGAGGCTTTCAGGGGCCAGTCCCACAGTCCGTGACCCAGAGACAGGATTTCATCCCATGGGCGATGTCACAGAGTTGGAGGCGGGGAACAGCCTGAGCTGGTGCATGTCAAGCCTCAGCTCGGGGTGGGGTCACCAGATTTAAGGGTGGAGACCATCCTGGGGGTAACTGAAGTCAGCCTAGCGAGCAGTGTGTGAAGTGTCTTCCAGGTGCCCGGCACCACGCCAGGCCACAGAGCTGCCGCAGCCCAGGGCCTTGGTGGTAACAGTGGCGAGAACAGCCGGGCAGGGAAACAGGCAAATTGGGACAACTTGGAGAGCTTGTCTGCTCCAGGCCAGCTTTGCAACCCCCCTCCCCCAAGCGAGGTCCCTGGGCTCGCCAAGTGCCCATCTCTAAAAACACTCTCCAGCCGAAGAATCCAGCCAGGCCCCTCATCGAGAGGCCCAGGAGCGCCTTCGAGTGGCTGGCGCGGCTCAGCTGACTGCCTGTGGGGCTCAGCTCCCCCGGGGGGAGGACGCGGCAGATGTTGGGGGTCCAGCACAGGCCTCTCCGCCCCTGTCCAGCCAAAGCACAAACAAGCCTCCGGGACCCTTGGCGTGGGGCAGCGCTGCAGCTCTGCTCCGAGGGGGGCCAGCCCCCTTGCTTTCCCTCCTGGAAAGAAAGACTGAAGCTAACCCGAGTTGCGGGCAGCTGCCCGGCTGTCTGCAGATGGCTTGGTCTTTTGGAAAACGCCAGCAGTGGGGAAGAGCGCTCCAGTTCTGCCTTGTAAACAGTAGACAAGGTCACGATCAGTCCCATCTGCATGTTTATTTTTTCCCCTTTGGAAAGTTTCCTCACGAGGAGGAGTGTTCCTTGTATTATAAACCTGTGTCTGGACCGGGTTTGCTTTCACACTTTGGAATGGAAAGAAGTTGCCCTAAGGGAAACCAGGACCGGAGCCACCGTCCCTCGGAAGTGATGAGCATCAGTGGAGCCACACAGAGGCCTCTGCAGAGGGGACCCCTGCTCCCCTGTGCGGGCACAAGCCGGGGACCGCTCTGTCCCGGCCGACCGAAGCCTAACCAAGGCAGAACACCCGCAGCTGTGGACCCCACTGGGAGGAACTTACGACTTCGATACAGAAAAATAAATGGAAATCCAGACAAAAGCAGATGCCCTGAAGGCCTCGCTGGGGCCCAGGTACCGTCAGGCCTGAAGGATTCAGTGTCTTTGGCACTTTTTCTAAACTCCTCTTCTAAAAACCTTTCGTTTAAAAAAATAAGTCCTTTAAAAATGTGGCTATATAGGTACAACCATGGTTCTTTCAGACTGACCTGATAATTTGAAATTTGTGATAATTCAGCCAAATTAAGTTTATTGGACCCCTACAGTGCAGTGACACAGGCCACAGAGGGCATCTCACTTCTGAAAGGAAACAACAGTTTCCTACCGGTTGCCCCAAATGGGCTGTTTCTGCTCACCAGAGCAGGCCGTGGAGCTCCTCCAGGGTGGAGAGGGTCATTGTCTGGACCGTGAAGTTCCTCTTGTCAGGTGCTGCCATACCACGGACTGAGGCTCCAAACAACACCACTGACGCGACCCATGCGGCTCCTGGGGTTCTTGGGGTGAAGGACCGCGAGAGGATGAGAAAATAAAGTAGACAAAGCTGGGGTCAGGCGGAGCCCTCCCCCTCCTGATGGGAGGGAAGGGACTGCCCCTTCAGTGTGGGGGCCTTGATTTATACCTTTTAGCAACTTAATGTCACTTGACACCCTGCTGTCCTAGCAACCCACTGTTTGTGACGTCTTGGGGCTGGGTACCCTCTGGGCTGAAGCAGCTTCTTCACGAGGCTGCCCCAGGCGCTCTTTGTTCCTGGGAAGGCCACGCCCCAGCCTTGCAGGTGTGGTCAGTTTCCAGCGTCAGTGGCTCCCAACACATCGTGTCATGCCAGCTCCCTCCGCCAGGCTGCCTCTTTACACGAACTGTTTCCAACTGGTCTGATGTCGCTTCGCTCATATTTTCCCCTCCTCATGTAGACCACCTGCCTCGGGACCTGGAAAGAAACTCCCCCTGGTTAAAGGGGCCCCGAGACGCCAAAATGGGGCCCCATTTCTCCATGCCATGTTCTTTGGAGCTGAGGACGCAAGATAGTGGACGCCTGTCCTCCCCTTCCCAACGCACAGGAGCCAACGCTTTGCTGACCTTAAAGAGCCCAAGTCACAATCACAAAGCAGCGTAGAGATATATGGACCGTTTTCTCACTTCCACCCCCCAGTTAGTGCAGTCTGCCAGGCAAGGGTTGCTAACCTGCATCCTTCGGCCAAAACGAGCCCTTCTCATGATTTTGTAAATAGTTTTAGAAGCACCCAGCCCTGTTCAGCCGCTGGTGTCTGTTTATGTCTGTTTCCACACTGCCACGGCAGAGCCAAACAGCTGTGACAGAAATTGGGTGGTCTGCACCGTCTAGAATGTGTACCCCTTGCCTTGTATGGGAGTTTGCTGACCCCTGCCCTAGGGTCGTGGGGGGCAGGGGCCGGCACCAGGCATCTTGCTGGTGTTCAGGAGCGAAGTCACAGCACATGGGTAGCTGGGTCTCAGCTTCCTGCGCTCACCCAGCTGCCCAGCTCTTGGCACAGGAATCCCAGCCCTGGTGTAACAAGAGCAGATGTGGCGTTGGCAGGGACGTGAGAAGACCCCGGGTGGGGCCTCTTCTCTGCCTTGAGCTGTGCTTCGTGATACCCCTGGCCCACAGTGTCCCCACTTCGGGCGAGCAGTCAGGAGCTGTGATTTCTCATCAGCCCTCCGATCTCACAGGCTCAGGCCTTGCTGCTCCTGCACCCTGCGGCATCAGCACCCCAGGGCATCACAGTCGGGCCTGCTCGGGCCCACCGAGCCAGAGTCCACATGTTACCAAGCCCCCTGGGAGCCCTTCGGACGCAATCAGGTGTGAGAAGCAACTTCTCTAGAAAGCCACCATCTTGGAGAGAGATTCGTGGCAAATGATGGCCTCTGCTTTCTAAATCTGAGGCCCTTGGGGGTCTCAGTTTCTGATTTTAATTCTATGTTGGGTTTGGTGAGACGTGGCCCTGTTACTATCGTGTTTCTCCAGCCTTCTCCCAGAGATCTCTTAGGACTTTGTGAAACCCTTAAAAATCTGACCATCAGTATAGCCCTTTGCATTTTTTTTTAGTTTTATTTTTTTATTTAAGAGAAAAATGACATAGAAAAGAAAAACAAAAAGCAAGAGACAAACAAACAACAACAACAAATCCAATACAATAACATTATAGGTTTACAAAACGAGATGATAAGAATTTGACAATGGTTGTAATATTGCATATTGTTACCTTCAAAAGAGTTGTCCAGATTAACAGATATAGACATACAAAATTGATCTAATCATATGAGTGTTAACTGTTCTTTTTCAATAACTAATACATTTAGTAGTATAGTCATTTTAGCTGTCTTATGTATACATATATACAAATTTATGTATTTTTCCTTTTCCCTTCCTTCTTTCCTCCTTTCCCCTTCTAATACCTCTTGTTACCTTTAGAATAACTGCCCACACCATCAGGCATAATATAATCAAACAAAATAGTACAGAATAAAACCAATTAAAAACAAAACAATGGAAGCAATATAGGACTTCAAAACAATAATAAAACAACGCTGGTTGCCATAATGCCTCTTGTTATCTTCTAAGCAGTTGCCTGTATCATCAGTCATAATACAATCAAACAAATCAAAGTAGAATAAAATCACTCAAAACAATGAAAGCAATACAGGGCTTCAAAACAAGGTGATAGGATATCAATAATGGCTACCATAATGTATTCTGTTATCTTTGAGACAGCTGTCCATGCCATAAAATATAATAAAATTAGGCAAACCAAAATAGAATAAAACCAATCTACACTGAAAACAATGCGGGACTCAAATCATGATAATAGATTCACAGTGGCCACTGCCTTCCCTTTTGAGACTCTTTCTCCCCTTTCGTTTTACAATATGTATTGTGTATTTTGAATCCTACTAGCTCCTTTAGACAATATACTTTATGCAAGAAACACATTTAACTCGACTGAAAGTCAAAGGAGAGAGAACAATGGTCTATGTGACAGGGAACAGAAAGAAGTGGGGTAGCTTGCCCATCAGCTGCACAGTGGACATAAAAGATACAGCATTTTTATCCAATGGAAAGCTACTCAGCTATAAAGAAAGATAACCTCGAGGCTCTTGTAGGTAAATGGATACAACTTGAGATCACGCTCATGGATGAAATGATCCAGTCCCATGGGTGAACGTCATGTTGTCCCCTAGCATTCTTAACACACTCGCACCCTAAGTGCAGGTCACGCAGTGCTTGACTTTGAGTTCTTTTTTTGCTCTGTCTCCTCTTCCTCCTCCTCCTCCTTTTTCTTTTCCTCTCTCCCTGTCTTTCTCTCTCTCTTCTGGAGGTCTCTTTTAGTGAGGAGATAATAATTGGGCATTTGCTGGAAGATCATGGAGATTAGAAATATGAATATTGCTGAGCCATTTTGCTGATGGACTTTAAGAAATTTACATAGAACTTTTTAAAAAATGCTGTTTCTGGGCTGGGGATGTAGCTCAGTGGCAGTGCTTGCTTAGCAAGAACAAGGCCCTGGGTTCCATTTCCAGTGCAGTAAAAAAGAGAAAAAAACAAGGCTGTTTCCAAGAACAGAGGATGTTTTGTTGACTCATCTTGCAGGGTTCACTGCTGGGTGACAAACAGCCATGAAGGCAGTGGCTGGTGCGTACCGAGCACCTGCTGGGTGTTAGGAGCTGCTCCAAATGTTTGAAAGTGCATCAGCTCATCTCATTCTCAGAATCACTCCATAGTATAATGCCATTGTATTTCCATTTAATAATAAAGAAACCTGGAAAGAAAGTGCAATAACTTATCTCAGGGACACAGCAGGGCTAGGGTTGGCGTGGAGGTGGTGCAGACCCAAAGGCCGTGCTGGGGAGGGCGTGCTGCGCACGCTGCCGTGCTGCCTTGGGTTGCTGAGTGAGTGGGGCAGGCCGGGCCTGCAGTCCCTTTGTTAGGAGGTCGTGGGGCCCCCGGCAATGAAACATAGCCTGGAATGCTGCTGGCTTCGGGTATGGCTGGCTGATAATGGTGCTCGTCCCAATAGAGGGTAACCCCATTAAAATATTTGTATAGTCTGGCCAGGGCCCAAATCAGTCACACAGTTGGGCTGACAGAGACTGAGAGGCCCTAAGGGAATGTCTGGCTAAACCACCGAGTGCCTCTGGGAAGAGGAGTCTTGCACCATCTTGAAAGCAGAGGCCATGGGAGGGAGGGGTCTCCGGTGGACAGAAGCTGAAAGCACAGTGCTTGGCCAAAGGTGTCGCAGCTGCCTCTCGTACGACCGGGACCACACAATCGATGTCCTGAACAGTCTCCCCACTTGGCCTGGGGCTCGGGCTGGGCTGTGTCCCGCACGGTGCTTTGGCCCTGCGTGGTCCGAGGTCGGCTGTCCCTCTGCTCCTCTCCCCACTCCCTTATCAGCTGGAGAAGAGCCCCACGGAGCCCCCCTGTCCACTGAAGCACAAACCATTCCCTTGTAGGGCAAAGGCTTGTGATTCCCTGTAGCAATATTTCATACTTTATATATTTGATTAAAAAGCAGACCCTGTGCCAGCAGACTGCATAATCTAACAGACCGGGATCATTAGCTGCTTGAGTCAGTCACTCTTCTATTTTAAAACTTTCCAAATTTGAACTCATGGAAGTACATCCTTCACATTATGAAACTTTTCCCATAAAACAGTTTAGTAAGGCTCCATCATCTTTCATGCAGTTAAAAAAAGAAAAAAAAGATAGAGTCACTATAAAACCCTTTCAACATGTCCTTCAGGGAATACCATTTCATTTAGGCCTTTTAAAAACATTTGTCCTATCTTGCTAGTGATTAAAAAATATCAAGACAAATGAGATCGTTAGTGGCATTGTAATGACCTCAAGATGAGCTCTGTGGCTTGGCTTCCATCCTGGCACTGGGCTGTGGCTCCCGCAGCCTCCCGTTAGTTCCTCCCACCCCCAGACACAGAAGTCGCCCCTTAGGTTCTGGGGTTGGTGTTCCCCCCACTCCTCACCTGGAATGCCCTCTGGCCTTGGGAGACCCAGCTAGTTCTGCTTGGCCTGGAAGACTTTTCCATCACTGTCTGTGAGACAGGGTGGTGTGTGTGTGTGTGTGTGTGTGTGTGTGTGTGTGTTTGAATTACTAGGGACTGAACCCAGGGGCTTCACACTGAGCTACATGCCCAGCACTTTTTGAGATAGGGGCTTGCTGAGTTCCCTGGGCTGGGCTGGAACTTCTGGTGCTCCTGCCTGGCCGCCCAGAGTGCTGGGATGACAGGTGTGCACTGTCAGGCTGGTTTGCCTGGACAGGTGCGGCTGTCTCTTTAACTCTTCCCTCTCCCTGGTGGCTGACTGGTTGGCCCCTGATCAAGCCATTGCTGATGGAAGTCACCTAGGCCACACTCCTTGTCACTTACAAGAACTTGTGAGAGGAGACAGTCTTGGGTGGAAACAGGAGCAGGTTCATTCAAAGTTAGTTCCAAAGGAGGAGCCTTAAATCTCCTCTTCTATCTCCATTTCCTTTTTGGTCTCTGCCTCCTCCACCTTGTTGGAGCTCACGAGGGCTTTCAGGATAGGAAAGAGGTGGGACGAATACAATGGGACAATACATGAGAAAATGTCCATGCTGCTCTATCCTGTCCTTTCTGGGCTCCTTCCTTCCCTCATAGAACCGAGCCTGGATGGCAAGGCCCTGGTGCCATACTCTGGGGTGCATCCCTGTTAGCTGCTCGGAGGATCCAAGCTGTGCCCAGCCCAGTGTCCCAGTGCAGTCCTTTGGGGGAACGCCTGGCCAGCCTCACAGGTCACATAGGTACTGAGTCCTGCCCAGCCCAAAGCCACAGGGCTGTCCATCAGGGAGGAACCAGTGCAGCCGACAGGTCCTGGGGATTTTGAGCTCCACCCATCACAGCACAAGGCCCCAGTGCCATAGTTCAGGGGTGCATACCAGCTAGCCCCATGGGTACTGGAGGCTCTGAACTCTGCACAGTCAGGTGCAAGGCCCTGGTGCCATACTCCGGAGGTGCATCCTGGCCATGTGGGTCCTGGAGGTTCTTAACTCCACCCAGCTAGGCACAGGGCCCCAGCACCACACTCCAGGGGTGCGCTGTGCCTAGCCACCTGGGTCCCAGAGATTCTGAACTCCACCCAGCCAGGTGCAAGGCCCTGGCGCCATACTCTGGGAGTGAGTCCCTGCTAGCTTCATGGACGATCTCAGCTCTGCCCAGCCCAGAATCCCAGCACAATTCACTGGGAGAACACCCAGTCAGACTCATAGGTCACAGAGGTAGTGAACCCAGCCCAGAGCCCCAGAGCCACCCATCAGGGAGTGACCAGCCTAGCTGATGGGTCCTGAAGATTTCAAATGCCGCCCATCAGAGCACAAGGCTCTGGTGCCATTGTACGGGGGTGCACCCTGGCTAGGCCCATGGATATTGGAGGATCGAAGCCCAGTGCAGCATTCCAGTACAATGCATTAGGAGGCTGCCTGGCCAGCCGCACAGGTCCCAGAGGAAAATGACAAAATGAAAGGATGAGATGCAGTCTCAGTCCTCCAGCCCACTGAGAAAAAACCCAGGAGACTCTGAAATGGAAGACACTACAGATCACACAACTGAACTTTATGAAATGACAGCAACTGAAGTAAAGGAACAACTCCATGAAGCTATAGAGGAAATCAGATCAGAAATAATTTCCCAAGTGAAAAAAGAAATGACAAATACTATGAAAGAAATGTTGAGTGTATCTAAAGAAGATCTAGATAAAAAATTAGAGGAACATAGGAAAATGATGGAAACCTTTAATGAATAATATAAGACAGAATTAGAATGCATGAAACATTCAAAAGGATATTCAAGAAATTAAAAATTCCATTGAAAGCTGGCAAAACCACTTGAATGAAGCTGAAGATAGACACTCAGACCTTGAGACAAGGTGGAAGTTTATGCTCGTGAAAGAAAAGATCTCTTGAAAATAACAAAGAACCAGGAAAAAACAATTCAACAGCTGCATGATGATGCAAGGAGAAACAATATAGAACTGACAGGTGTCCGTGAGAAAGCAGGGGTCAACACCAATGACATAAGAAGACTATTTACAGAAATAGTAGCAGAAAATTTTCCAAACGTGGGAAGAGAATCTGATATACATGTAAGTGAGGCATATAGAACCCCAATTAACCATAACCAAAATAAATCTTCACCTAGACATATAATAATTAGGATCTCAGAAGTTCAGCACAAGAACAGAATACTAAAAGCTGTCAGAGAAAAGAAACAGATCACATACAAAGGAAAGCCTATCAGAATTACAGCAGACTTCTCGACACAAACCTTCAAGTCAAAAAGAGCTTGGAGTGAAGTATTTCAAATCCTGAAAGAAAACAACTTTCAACCCATATTGATGTACCCTGAAAAACTATCTTTCAAAATTGATGGAGAAATAAGATACTTCCATGACAAAGAACAACTGAAGGAACTCATGACCACCAACCCCAGCACTACAAAGTGTACTGAAAGATATTCTAGATAGCGATAAAGATAACTACAATTCCTAGAACAACAGCAGAAGGAAACCACTAAGCAGGGAAAACAATTAAACAGAAAAAGTAGAGAACCAACAAACAGAAAGATAACATGACAGGGATGAGTCAGTACCTATCAGTTTTATTCATCAATGTAAATAGTCTCAACTCGCCAATAAAAAGAAACAGACTGGCAGAGTGGATTATGAAACAAAATCCAACAATTTTCTGTGTACAAGAAACATATTTAACTCAAAAGGAAATTCAGAGACTAAAAGTCAAAGGCTGGAAAACAATACTCCATGCAACAGGAACCCAGAAAAAAGCAGGGATAGCTATTCTGTTTGCAGAAAATGTGACCTTCAAGCCAAGAATGATCAAAAGAGATAAAGAAGGTCACTACATATTTGTTAGGGGAAAACTTGAAGAGGAAGAGATGACAATCATAAATATATATGCACCAAACATGGGAGCACCCAACTATATAAGATGCATCTTAATAGACATGAAAAATCAGATAAGCAATAATATAGTTATAATGGGGAAACTTAACATCCCATTGTCACAAAGAGACAGATCAGCCAAACAAAAAATCTGCAAAGAAATAACAAAACTGAATCAAACTTGTGAACAAATGAACTGACTAGACCCTGTGGAAATACAGATCACCAATACTTATTGTGAAAACCTTTACTCTCATAGGTTCGATAACACAGAAGAAGTGGACAGCTTTCTAGAAACATATGAATTACCAAAGTTGGATCAAGAAGATGTAAAACTGCTCAATAACCCAATTTCAGTTAATGAAATTGAAAATGGAATTAGAACCTTACCAACAAAGACAAGCCCATGTCCTGATGGATTCACTGCTAAATTCTACAAGAAATTTAGGGAAGACTTAATGCAAACATTCCTCAAACTCTTCAATGAAATTGAAAGGGAAGCAAGTTTCCCTAACTCATTCCTGGAAGCAAGAGTTACCCTAATACAAAAACCAGAGAAAGACTCAGCCAAAAAAGAGAATTATAGGCCAATCTCCCTAATGAACATAGATGCAAAAATCCTCAATAAAATACTGGCAAGGACTGGAGATTTAGCTCAGTGGTTTGAGCACTTGCCTGGTAAGTGTGAGGTCATGAGTTCAATCCCCGGTACAAAAAAAAGAATACTGGCATATACAATGCAACATATCATCAAGAAGATTATACACCTTGATCAAGTGGCACTCATCTCAGGAATGCAGGGTGGTTCAACATATACAAATCAATAAACATAATACACCATATTAACAGAGCCAAAGACAAGAATCACATGATCATCTCAACAGATTCAGAGGAAGCTTTTGACAAAATTCACCACTCATTCATGAAAAAACTCTGTGGAAAATTGGAATAGGTGGTCTTTACCTCAATCTGATAAAATCCATATATGATAAACCACAGCCAATATCTTACTAAATAGACAAAAACCAAAAACTTTCAACCTAAAATCAGGAACAAGACAAGGATCTCCATCATCACCACTCCTATTCAATATAGTTCTGGAAGCATTAGCCAGAATAATTACACAAGAGAGAGAAATAAAAGGAATAAGAATGGGAAAGTAAGAAGTTAAATTATCATTATTTGCAGATGACATGAAACTCTACATAGAAGACCCTGAAAATGCCATTGAAAGACTTCTAGATATAATAACCAAATTCTGTAATGTAGCTGGATACAAGATCAACACTCAAAAATCAATAGCATTCCTGTACACAAACAATGAACTCACTGAGAGAGAAATAACAGAAGTCACACCCTACTCTGTAGCATTCAAAAATTGAAATACTTAGGAATTGATCTAACAAAGGAAGTAAAAGATCTATACATTGAAAGTTACATTACTCTGTAAAAAGAAATTGAAGAGAATTTCAGAAAATGGAAAGACATGCCTTGTTCATAGATAGGAAGAACAAACACTGTGAAAATGCCTATTCTCCCAAAGTTCTTATATAGATTTAATGCAATTCCAATCAAAATGCCATTAGCATAATTCACAGATCTAGAGAAATCATTCCTAAAATTCGTCTGGAACCAGAAGAGACCTACAATAGCAAAGGCAATTCTGGGCAACAAAGGCAAGGCAGGAGGCATCACAATCCCTGATTTGAAGTTATACTACAAAGCTACTGTGATAAAATCAGCATGGTACTGGAATAAAAATAGACCTGAAAAATCAATGGAATAGATTAGAAGATACAACCACAACTGCAAATACACTCAGCTACTTCATCTTTGACAAAGGGGCCAAACATGTTCACTGGAAGAAAGATAGCCTCTTTAATAAATAGTGCTGGAAAAATTGGCTTTCTATATGCCAAAAACTAAAACTAGGCCCATGTCTATCACCATGTACTAAACTAAAGTAAAAATGGATCAAAGATCTAAATATTAAAACAGAAACACTAAATCTGCTGGAAGACAAAGTAGGTAGAAATCTTGAAGACATAGGAGTAGGCAGAGAGTTCATGAACAAAAATGAAACTGCATGGGAAACACTTCCCAGAATCAACAACTGGGATCTCATCTTATTAAATGTTTTAGTGTGTCAAAAGAAATCTCTGACAGAGTGAAAAGAAAACTTATGAATCGGGAAAATACCTTAGACAACTGCCCCTCAGACAAAGGGTTTCTATCTAGAACATATAATGAATTTTTAAAAATCAGGCCCCCAAAATTCAAAGATCCAATCCAAAAATGGGTATCTGGATCAGTACACATGTCTTGCTGAAGAAATACAAATGGCAAATAAATATATGAAAAAATGTTCAGCATCATTATTCATTAGAGAAATGCAAATTAAAACAACACTGAGATTCCATCTGGCCATCACAAAGAATGGCCAGGATCAAGAAAACCACCAATAACAAATGCTGGATCGGCTGTGGGGAAAAAGGAACTCTTCTCCACTGTTGGTAGGAGTGTAGACTGGTGCAACCACTGTGGAAATCAGTCTAAAAGTTCCTCAAGAAGCTAGGATTATAGAATCCATTTGACCCAGCTATCCTGCTTCTGGGCATTTTCCCAGAAGAACTGAAAATGTCATATCACAGTGATATATGCGCACCCATGTTTATAGCAGCACAATTTGTAATAGTCAGATCTTGGAAGCAACCCAAGTGCCCATCAATCGAGAAATGGATAAAAAAGATGTGGTATTTTTATACAATTGAGTACTACTCAGCAATCAAGAAAGATTGCACCAAGGCTTTTATAAGTAAATGGATGCGACTTGAGACCATACTCATAAGTGAAATAAATCAAACTCACAGATGTAAATACCATATTGTCTCTCTAGTATAAGAAACTGAAAGAGCAAATATGATCCAAAATCTATAATAAATATTTGGTAAGAGTAAGGAACTGCTCAAAGAGGAAAAGTAACTGGGATAGCAGAAAAGAAGAAAGAAAGAAGGGAAACAGAAAAACATATAAATTTGTACATATATATACACATAAGATAGCTATAATGACTATACAACTAATTCTATTAGTTGTTGGAAAAGAACAGTTAATACTCATGTGACCAATGTTGCATGTCTATATCTGATAATCTAAACAACCTTTTTGAATATGCAACATTACAACCATTGTTAGATTCCTATTATCTTGTTTTGAAAACCTATACTGTTATTATTTTAGGTTTGTTGTTGTTGTTTGTTTGTCTCTTTTGCTTTTTGTTTTTCTTTTCTGTGCCTTTTTTCTGTTAAATTAAAAAAATGAGCTTGGATACTGGCCTATATTCCTTTCAGAGGGATGATTATGACTAGCAGAAGTGTTACTTTTCTGTCCCCTCATCTGAGCTAATAGAAGGGGGTGGCAAGGTAGCTGTCAGCAGGAGAAAACTGGAGAGGTAGCCTATTTTTGAATGAAAAAAGTACTGTTAGCTTGGCAAGCACCTGTAATCCCTGCTCTCTGGGATGCTGAAGCAGGAGGATCACAAGGAAAGACTGAGTTTCAGAATAAAAATGGGCTGAGCATGTAGCTCAGTGTGAAGGCTCTAGGTTCAATCCCCACTACCAAAACAAAAACCCAGAACCCCACCACCAAAACCCAAAACTCAAAACCCAAAAACAAAACCAATTTTATTACCTTCTAGGTTACAGTTACAGAACTTGGTTGAGGCCTAGGCCCACTGCCCAAGGTGAGCTTATCGCAGTCCTCTCTGCAGCCCTGGAGGAGACTTTCCTTCTCCGCTGGGATCCGTGAAGGAGCTGTGCAGTCCTGATGGCCAGCTTTGCTACTACACCTGGGTGAGTCTGCCTGAGAGGGAGGCTAAGGTGAGAAAGCAGAAGGGGAAAGATGGGAGGAAAATAGCAAAGCCTTAACTCATAATTTGAACTAACGTATTCAGTTGTTTCTGAAGCTGGCTCCTCTCTTATCTCTGACCAGAAGGAGATTCCGGAACACACGTTCCCAGTCCTCCTTTCCTGTGGTCTGCAGTGGTTTGAATTGGCCTTCCTTTGCTTGCAGTAAGAGAGGTCTGGATGACGTATCTGCTGTCTGAAAGTCCAAATCTTTTCTGTCTTTCAAGAAACAATATTGTCTCAAAGTCAAAACAGAAACACTTTATGCTGGTGCTGCAGTTCCTATTATTAAAGAACCAAGAAATTGAGACCACAGGATCATTGTGGTGCAGACCATTAGAGTCTGACCAAATGCAAGTATTGATTGAGAAGAGGAAAGAAAAAAAAGAAAAGAAAAGAAAAACACTCCAGTAGCATCACTTCCAGTCTTGGCTGGTCCAAGGCAGAGAAAGACATGAATGCCCAACCCACAAGTCATGGTATGGTCTCATCTTTTGTGAAGCTTTCTCACACTGCAAGCCAAAATTTTGGAGCTAGAGTGTGATAACCTCGCGACTCAAGCAGTCATGTCACTCTTGCTCATGTCCTCGTGGGACTGACTTGATTGAAAATGGGTAAGACAATAAAATGTAAACGTTCTCACTCCTCAAAAATGATAAACATGTGAGGCACTAGATTAGCTGATTGACTTGTTTCAGCTATCTGAAAATGTGTGCATGCCTAGCCACCCCACACAATAATGTCTTGGGTAAAAACAGACAATTCATATGCATGATGTTCCCATAGGAGTACAGTGGAGTGGAAACTGTCCTATCGCTTGGTGACACTGCTTCTCTCCTAAGGTCACTGCACAATCCACTGCGTTCACATTCGTGGTGATGTGTGTAGAAACAAACCTACTGTGCTGCCAGTCTCTCTTTTTTTAAACATTTTTTCATTATCAAGCACTGCATTATGTGTTGCACGTAACTGTATGTGCCATACTTTTACATGGCTGGCTGTGTTGTCAGCCTTAGGAAACACAGCACACAGACTTATGTGCTATCCTTGATACTTGATAGTAGCCATGAAACAAACAAACAACTATACTATCACAAGTTTGTATACGTACTACACTATACTTTTTAATGTTATTTTAGAGTGTACTCCTTTTAATTATAAAAAACTTGTAAAACATTAGGCTCCCATATCTCATGTTTATCATGTCCACTGATCACATCAAGAGGCCACATCCATTGCTGACTGCTGTGATTTGTGTATATGAACGCTGAAATTGTCACATGTTGACCAAACTGCAGAATTGCATTTATCATAGTGTATCCCTGTGGTTAAGTGACATATGACTGTATCAAAACATCATGTATCGACTGTAAGTATATAAAATGCTTACCTTTCAACTAAAAATCCAAATGAACTAGTATAATATAAAGGCTTCAGAGATATGTGATTAATCCAAGCTACAGGATAAAATATCTTAAGTATCAGTAACATTATTTTTGGCTACAGTGAACAAAAGCTCTACTAATGAGAAACTGTAAAAAGAAGAAACATATTGAACAATGGGAAAATGTGTCATTCTATACAAAGATTTGGGAATTGTCCCATGTAATAAGTTCAGAGGTTAGTCCATTGTCCTGGTGACACAAATAATCAAATGGAGAGAAGGTAGAGTTTTGTCTTATAATAGAATTCTAATTAATAAATGTTAAATGAATTATTGAATTAGAACAAAAACATTTGGTAACTGTCTTAGTTACTTTTCACTCGTTGCTGAGACAAAATAACTCACACCCAAAATTAGGGAAGGAAAGGTTTATTTCTTACAGTTTCTCAGTAGTTTCAGGCCATACTCAGTTGGCTCCAAGGCAGTGCGGCATGGCAGGGCCGCAATTCATGGCCACCGCAAGCAGCAAGGCACACTGGCGAGAGAGAGCATGAGAGAAAGTGGAAGTGAGAAAGAGGAAGACCCGCCTCCCTTACATGGTATCTCAGCTCCACCCCTGGGCAGGTGCAGCACTCACATCACCAATCCCAGCTCTAGACAACAAACTAAACACAAACACCAGACTTAGCCCCATCAAAAGTATATGAGGACTTGGGGGTACATAGTATCACCCAATACACTATCATAATAATAATGAATTCCCCACTGAGAAACATCAATGGATACTAAAAGCCAGTGGGTGGGACTCGATGAGGAACTGGATAATCACACTGTCTCAGAGAACCTCCTTGCAAAATATTAATCAAAAGCAAAGGAGATTACAGTACTCCGAAAAAAAGAAATTGAAGAAGATATCAGAAAATGGAAAGACATTCCTTGTTCATGGATAGGAAGAACAAACACTGTGAAAATGGCCATTCTCCCAAAATTCTTATACAGATTTAATGCAATTCCAATCAAAATGCCATTAGCATACCTCACAGATCTAGAGAAATCATTCCTAAAATTCATCTGGAGCCAGAAGAGACCTAAAATAGCAAAGGCAATTCTGGGCAACAAAGGTAAGGCAGGAGGCATCACAATCTCTGACTTGAAGTTATACTACAGAGCTACTGTGATAAAATCAGCATGGTACTGAAATAAAAACAGACCTGAAGATCAACGGAGTAGATTAGAAGATAAAACCACAACTACAGATATGCTCAGCCACCTAATCTTTGACAAAGGGGCCAAACATTCACTGGAAGAAAGACAGCCTCTTTAATAAGTTGTGCTGGAAAAACTGGCTTTCCATACGCCGAAAACTAAAACTAGACCGATGTCTATCATCATGCACTAAGCTAAAGTCAAAATGGATCGAAGATCTAAATATTAAAACAGAAACACAGACAAAGTAGGTAGAAACCTTGAAGACATAGGGGTAGGAGCACCACTTGTGGGCTACAGGGGAAGAGATCAAGAAATCAACAAGAAGCAAGCCCTCCCTGCAAACCAACACCATGCATGGGCTGCCACTGCCAGGGGACAGCCAGACCCCAGACCCTTCTGGCACATGGGCTGGGAAACAAGAAGAGCCTACCTCAATCCCACCCCCACCCCATTAACAACCTGCTGATCCAGAGAAACACAGGCTGCAGCGATAGCTATGGAGGTGAAATGCAATTTGATGCTTATTGTGTTTGGTGTCTCACTGCCTTTGCAGGTCTAGGGTCAGTGGTCTGATCATCTATTCAGAGGACCATGGTACCAGTGTGATATCTATGGGGGATCTCCTTCTGAGGGTGGTAGTCATTGTTAACACCCTATTATCTTGTTTTGAAGCCCTGTATCATTTTCATTATTTTGTTGGGCTGGGTTTTACTCTATTTTGTTTTGCTTGATTTTTGTTATATCTGATGGCATGGGCAGGTATTTCAAAGATAGCAAGATATATTATGGCAGCCATTTTGGATTTACTGTTGTCTTGTTTTGAAGTCCTTTATTGCATTCATTGTTTTGTTTTTATTGGTTCTACTCTGTTCTGTTTTGTTTGATTTCTACTATGTCTGAAGGTATCTACAGCAGTTTTGAAGACAATAAGAGGCATTATGGTAACCATTATTGAGTCTGTATTGTTTTGAAGTCCTGTATCACTTACACTGGTTTTGTTATGATTGGCTTTGTTCTGTTTTATTTTACTTGTTTTTATTCTCTTTAAAATAAAAAAAAGACATAGGGATAGGCAGAGAATTCATGAAGAAAAATCAAACTGCACAGGAAATACTTCCAAGAATCAACAACTGGGATCTCATCTTATTAAAATGTTTTTGCATGTCAAAAGAAATCTCCAATACAGTGAAAAGAAAACCCACAAATTGGGGAAATATCTTAGTCAACTGTCCCTCAGACAAAGGACTTCTATCTAGAACATATAAAGAATTTTTAAAAATCAGGCCCCCAAAATTCAAAGACCCAATCCAAAAATGGACATCTGAGATGAGTACATGCTTCTCAGATGAAGAAATACAAATGGTAAATAAATATATTAAAAAATGTTCAGCATCATTGGTAATTCAAGAAATACAAATTAAACCAACACTGAGATTCCATCTTACTCCACAAAGAATAGCCAAGATCAAGAGATCAACCAATAACAAGTACTGGAGGGGCTATGGGGGAAAAGAAACTCTTCTGTACTGTTGATGGGAGTATAGACTGGTGCAACCACTGTGGAAATCAGTATGGAAATTCCTCAAAAAGCTGGAAATGGAGGTCCCATTTGAACCAGCTATTCCCCTTCTGGGCATAATCCCAGAATTGAAAACATCATACCACAGTGATATATGTGCACTCATGTTTACAGCAGCACAATTTGTAATAGCCTAATCTTGGAAACAACTCAAATGCCCATCAACTGAGAAATGGATAAAAGAGATGTGGTATTTTCATACAATGGAGTACTACTCAGCTATAAAGAAAGATCACATTGAAACTTTTATAGGTAAATGGACATGACTTGAGACCACACTCATGAATGAATCAAACTCACCTGTGTAAATACCATATTGTTCCCCTAGTATAAGAAACTGAAAGAGTAAATAAGATCCAAAATCTTCAAAAAATATTGTGAAAGGGTAAGAAACTACTCAAAGGGGAAAAATAACTTGGATTGGCAAAAGGAGAAAAGAAGGAAGGGAAAAGAAAAAAAGATATAAATTTGTATATATACACTTAAGATAGCTAAGATGATTGTACTACTATTGTAGTCAGGGGTTACAGGGAGAACAACTGCATACAGGACACAGAATTTATGATACTGTTTTTATGGTGGTCACCCACAATTAAACACAAGAAAGTGCAGGAAAATCTGTCCACAACACTGAAGACCCAGGATATTCAGGCAAGGGTCTGGACCCCACAGCAATGTCCTGCATGAGTCCAGCTAAAGACCCAGAGCCCATGACAATGCCTCCCACAAATCCAACTGGAAATCTAAAAGCCCAGAATAAGGACTCACGCCGGTCTATTTTACAGATCTGCACTGGAAAGGTCAAAGGTCAGCAGTGAAACCTAGAAAGTCTATGCCAGTGGGGTGAAGGAGCTGTGCAGGAGGTTGAGGGTTCTACACTGGAGCTGAGAAGTGACACTCAAAATAAGGACCAGAACTCCCCTGAAAAGTACCACAGCCCTCCTCAGCAACAATGAGGTCCCGCACTCCTCCGACGATGAGAACAGTCCAGTACAGGTCAGGAAGACCAGTGTGACAGCTTCTCCAGCACACAGCTTCCCCTCCAGAGCCAGGAAGTGATGCACAATGTGAGGAGCAGAGCTCCCCCAAAGTGAACCGCAGCCACTCTCAGTGATGAGGTCCCGAGCTCCTCCAATGATAATGGCCAAATCCATATTGGGGAAGCCAGCATGACAAGCTCCTTCAACAGGACCAACGGCTCAAAACAGCAACACTTAGGAGAACCCACAACACCTCGCTCTTCTTCTCCACGTCTGTATTTATGCTGGCAACTTTCCTCAGGTGGGCCATCTGTACTCAGCACCATGCCGATTTAATTCAGCTGGTGTTAAACTGACCACCAGTTTTTAATCCATAATAATTATCAATTCTATTATTTCTTAGAACAAAACAGTTAACAATTATAGGATTGGATCAATTTTGCATGCCTATATCTGGTAATCTGAGCAACTCCTTTGAAGATAACTATGTAAAATAACAACCTTTGTTAAGTTCCTACCACCTTGTTTTGAAAACCTACATTGTTATTGTTTCAGGTTTTTTGTTGTGGTTGTTTATTTGTCTTTTTTCTTGTTTTTCTTGTTTTTTTCATTTTATTTTGTTTTTCCCTCTTTAAAATAAAATAGATTTCCAGGAAGATGGCGGAGTAGTAGGATGCAGGGAAAACAGCCTGTCTGAGAGACACCACCTAGATGTGGGAATGCACCATCTTGAGGAAGACGAAAAGGAGGGAGATGGGTTCCTTGGACCCAAGAAGAGCCTGAAGTTTGAGTTGAACCCCACAGAGAGAGTGAAAAGAAAAAATTCAACTAAGAAGAAGGCGGTAGCTGGTGGTACCGCCCGGAGCCAGACTCACTGCCCGAGGGAAACTGTTGGGTCTGCGGTGTTGGCGACACATGGTCATGGTGTTGGCAGCAGCTGGCGACCCCGGGGCCATTCGTTGGTGGAGGAGAGCAGCGGGCATGGAGGACTGTGCTGGCTGGTGGTGAGTGCAGAGGGCTTGGTCCTCCCATGGGAGAGAGCGATTTGCTGGGAGCCATTCTAGAGTCGGGCCAGATAAGCCTGGGGCTAAAACTGTTCCTGGCTTCCCCCAGCGGCTCCTAGCTGGGCACAGACCCGTGGAGATTGTTTGGATGGCTGTGCACCTGAGCAGGCTGTTCTCAGGGCAGGCCCGCTAAAGTTGTCTACTACTCGATCCAAGAGCAGTTGCCGGCTTGCAGGGATACAGTGCCATGATTTGCGTTGCTGTCTCCACAGGCTGTCTACCAGTGGATCCAGAGAGAACCCTGGAAGTGGACTCCTTTTTTTTTTTTATCTTTTCTTCCTTTTTTTATTGTTTGCTTAGTTTAGTTTATTATTATTATTATTATTATTATTATTATTACTTAGTGTGAGTGTGGTTTCTGCCCTCCTTCTGGATGTGGTCTTGTTCTGTTCTCCTTTTTCTCTCTTTTGGCTCTCTTTTCCCTCAGTCTTCTGCAGCAGTTTCCCTAAGTTGGTGGGACCCATCTTTGTCCTCCAACCTACTTACAGTCTCTTTCTTTTCCCACTTCTCTGCTTTCTCTTAAATTCATTTTGGGTCCTGACCCTAGGGGACAGAATTGACATTCTGTGAACCTATGTACTATATATGATTGTTTTGCATTCTGATGTATGGTTACAAATTCAGTTTATATGGTTGGGGATTGCAAATCAATGGTTGGCTCAGTTTACTGTTTTCTTGACTGTGTTTGGTGCTGTGGGTGCCACTGCAGCCAGAATTAACTCGATTGATCTGGATAGCTGTTGGCCCTGATGGTCCAGGACTGAGATTGACTGGGGGTCACGGAGAGAGTGGAGGCACGGTGCCAAGGAACTAGGGAGTGGTTTCTCAACTCTGACAACCTGAGGAGGTGGGATTTTCCAATAGACTTGGAGCCCAGGAACCAGGTACACCTGGAAGATCTCTCCGGGAAGTGCTCATCACCTGGATGTCCTTAATACCACCAACAAAGCAACCCACCATAGGCAACTAACAAGTATCACTCAAGGAATTAAACTAAAAAAGAAAGGAAACGAGAAGACACTTAAACAGGACACAACCTCAGACACCCAGTTTGCCAAAAGCAAACCCAGGGGGCAATGAGACTAGAAAATCCGAAAGCCCCCTACACGGTTTCTCTGAAGTGGTAACAAAGCAATTAAATGAGGCTTTGGAAAAAATGAAATCAGAAATAATCTGTCAAATAACCACAGAAATTACCAAAACACACACCATGTTTAGTGATGTTAGGACAGACACAGACAAAAAAATAAATGAGCTTAAGCAAATTATGGAAGCACAACATAGGAAACAAATGGATTCCATAAAGCAGATTCAAGTAGATATCCAGGAGACTAGAACCTCCATTGAAAGTATTCGAAGCAGATTAGGCCAATATGAGGATAGGATCTCAGATATTGAAGACAGGCTCGCAGTTAGTGACCAGGAAAAGAAAGATTCTTCAAAACTAGCAAGGGAACATGAGAAATCAGTCCAGCAGCTGCTTGATGAGACAAAAACAAAATAACTTAAGATTAACTGGAGTCAGTGAACAAGCATGAGGTACTACAAATGACATTAAAAACATCCTCACAGACATCGTGTCAGAAAATTTTCATGGTAGAGAAAAAGAATTTGACATACAAATAAGGCATATAGAACCCCAATTAACAATGATTAAAAAAAATCTACTTCCAGGCATATCATAGTCAAGATTCCAGAAATTCAACACAAGAATAAAATTTTAAAAGCTGTTAGGGAAAAGAAAAACAAATCACCTATAAAGGAAAGCCCATCAGAATTACAGTGGACTTCTCAGCACAAACTCTCAAGTCAAGGAGAGCTTGGAGTGAAGTACTCCAAGTTCTAAAAGAAAACAACTTTCAAGCCAGATTGATGTATCCTGCAAAACTATCTTTCAAAATAGAGGGAGAAACAAAATACTTCCATGATGAGGAACATTTGAGGAAGTTCATGACCACTAAACCAGCACTCCAAAATGTTCTGAAGGACATTTTAGAAAGGGATGATAAGTATTACAGCTCCATGAACCCCAATAGAAGGAATCCACCAGGAAAGGCAAACAATTAGAGGGAAGGGAAAAAGGAAAAAAGGGCGGGGGGGGGAGCCAATAATAGAGAGCAACATGATAAGGATAAGTCAATACGTATCAGTTTTAACCATCAGTAGTAATAGTCTCAATTCACTGGTCAAAAGACTAGCAGAATGGATCAGGAAGCAAGATCCAACAATATGCTGTACACAAGAAACATATTTAATTCAAAAAGATACCGGTAGACTGAAAGTCAAAGGATGGAAAGCAATACCCCATGCAACAGGACTCCAGAAAAAAGCAGGGGTAGCTATTCCCTTTGTAGATAAAGTTAATTTTAAGCCAAGACTGATTAAGAGAGACAAAGAAAGTCACTATATCTTGGTAAAGGGAAAAATCCAAGAGGAAGAGATAACAATCATAAATATATATGCAACAAATACTAGTGTACCCAGTTATATAAAACAATTATTAATGGACATGAAAAATCAAATAAGCCTTAATACAATTGTAGTGAGAGACCTCAATACCCTGCTGTCACAAAAAGACAGATCGACTAAACAAAAAATCAACAATGAAATATTAGAATTAAATCAAACTTTTGAGCAAATGGACTCAGTAGATGTCTATAAAGTCTTCCACCCTACAACATCAGAATACACATTTTTTTCAGCTGCACATGAGACATTCTCCAAAATAGACCATACACTGGTTCATAGAACATGCTTGAGTAAAGGTAAAGGAATTGAAATTATCCCATGCATACTATCAGCCCACAGTCAATGCAATTGGAAATCCATGCCAAAGGAAACCACAAGAACTTCATTAACACATGGAAATTAAATAGCACCCTACTGAACAATCAATGGGTCACAGATGAAATTAAAGAAGAAATTAGACAGTTTTTACAGTTGAATGACAATGACAATACAACATACCGGAACTTGTGGGACACAATGAAAGCAGTCTTAAGAGGGAAATTTATAGCAGTCAATACCCATATCAGGAAAACAGAACAAGCTCATATTAACAACTTAATGTTGAATCTCAAACTTCTAGAAAAGGAAGAGCAGACTAAACCAAATGCTCGTACAAGTGAGGAAATTATAAGGATCAGAGCAGAAATTAACACACTGGAGACTAAAAACACAATACAAAGAATCAATGAATCCAAGAGTTGGTTCTTTGAAAGATTAAATAAAATTGATAAACCCTTAGCCAACCTTATCGAAAAAAGGAAAAAAAGGACTCAAATCCATGCAATTAGTAATGCAAAGGGTGAAATCACAACAGACCCAGTCGAAATCCAAAAAATTATCTATACCTACTTTGAAAACTTGTATTCTAATAAGATGGAACATATAGTAGAAATGGATAGATTCTTAGATACATATGAGTTACCAAAGCTGAATCAAAATGATATAAAAATCCTAAACAACCCAATATCAATAAATGAAATTAAAGATGTAATTAAAAAATTATCAACAAAGAAGAGCCCTGGCCCTGATGGATTCACTGCTGAATTCTACAAGAAATTTAGTGAAGATCTAACACCACTACTTCTCAAACTCTTTAATGAAATTGAAAGGGAAGCAATACTCCCAAATTCATTTTTGGAAGCAAGCATTACTCTAATCCCAAAACCAGAGAAGGATCCAACTAAGAAAGAGAATTACAGGCCAATCTCCCTAATGAACATTGATGCAAAAATTCTTAATAAGATACTGGCAAATAGACTGCAGCAAATCATCAAAAAGATTGCACACCATGATCAAGTGGGACTCATCCCAGGGATGCAGGGTAGGTTCAACATACATAAATCCATAAATGTGAGACACCAGATTAACAGAGCCAAGGATAAAAGTCATATGATTATCTCAATAGATGCAGAAAAAGCTTTTGATAAAGTCCAGCACCCATTCATGAAAAAAACTCTACAGAAAATTGGAATAGATGGTCTTTATCTCAATCTGATAAAAGCTATCTATGACAAACTGATAGCTAACATCATACTAAATGGACAAAAACTGAAAGCTTTCACTCTAAAATCAGGAACAAGAACAAGGATGTCCACTCTCTCCACTCTTACTCAACATAGTTCTGAAAATTTAGCCAGAGCAATTCGACAAGAGAAAGAAATAAAAGGAATAAAGATAGGAAAGGAAGAAGTTAAACTAACATATTTTGCAGATGACATGATACTCTACCTAGAAGATCCCAAAAACTCCACCAAGAGACTTCTAGATTTAATAAGCAGATTTAGCAATGTAGCTGGTTACAAAGTCAGTACTCAAAACTCAGTAGCATTTTTGTACACGAATAACAATCTCACTGAGAGAGAAATTAGGGAAACAATACCTTTTACAATAGCATCCAAAAATATGAGATGTTTAGGAATAAATCTAACGAAAGATGTAAAAGACCTGTATATGGAAAACTATGGTACTCTGAAAAAGGAGATTGAAGAGGATATTAGAAGATGGCGAGATATCCCATGTTCTTGGGTAGGAAGAATCAATATAGTCAAAATGGCCATACTTCCAAAACTGTTATACAGATTCAACACAATCCCAATCAAAAAACCAATAACATATCTTACAGAATTAGAGAAAACAATCCTAAAATTCAATTGGAACAAGAAGAGACCTAGAATAGCAAGGGTGACCCTGGGTAACAAAGACAAGACAGGGGGCATCACAATCCCTGACCTGAAATTATACTATAAAGCTCCTGTGATAAAAACAGTGTGGTACTGGCAACAATAATAACAACAACAACAACAAAAACAGACCTGAGAATCAATGGAATAGATTAGAAGATCCAGAAACAACTCCAGACACACTAAGTTATCTTATCTTTGACAAAGGTGCCAAACACATTCACTGGAAGAAAGATAGCCTTTTTAATAAATGGTGTTGGAAAAACTTGCTTTCCACATGCTGAAGATTAAGATTAGACCCATATCTTCACCATGTACTAAGTTAAAATCTAAATGGATTGAAGATCTCAACATTAAAATAGATACATTAAATCTGCTGGAAGATAGAGTAGGTAAAGCTCTTGAAGACATTGGTATAGGCAAAGACTTTATGAATAAAAGCCAGATTGCACAGGAATTATCGCAAAGAATCAAAAAATGGGATCTCATCCTACTGAAAAGGTTTTGCACAACAAGAGAAACCACCAACAGAGTGAAGAGACACCCCACAATGTGGGAGAAATTGTTTGCCAGCTGTCCCTCAGATAAAGGATTAATATCGAAAACTTCAAAAAATCTGTCCTCCAAGATTTAAAGATCCAGATGGGCATCTGAGATGAACACACACTTCTCAGACAAAGAAGTACAAACAACAAATAAATACATGAAAAAATGTTCAACAGCACTGGTCATTCAAGAGATGCAAATGAAAGTATCACTCAGACTCCACCTCACCGCAGAAAGAGTGGCTGGTATTATGAAGTCAACCAACAACAAGTGCTGGAAGGACTGTGGGGAAAAAGGAACCCTTCTCCACTGTTGGTGGGAATGCAGGTTGGTGCAACCACTGTGGAAGTCAGTGTGGAGATTCCTCAAAAAGCTAGGATTGGAGGTCCCATTTGACCCAGCTGTTCCCCTTCTGGGTATCTTCCTGAAAGAACTAAAAACATCTCACCACAGTGATATATGTGTACCTATGTTCAGAGCTGCCCAGTTCATAATAGCTAGATCTTGGAAGCAACCTAAATGCCCCTTGACTGGGGAATAGATAAAAAGATGTGGTATCTCTACATAATGGAATACTACTCAGCTATAAAGAACAATAAACTAGACATTTTCACTCAAATGGATGAGTACTGAAAATATACTTCTCAGTGAACTAAATAAGTCACACATATGTGACTATCGCATTGTTGCACTGGTGTGATGAACTGAAACAAAATCTATGTATATAAAAAATTAGTTGGGACAGTCAGAGAAAAAGAATTTTGAGTGAAATGTAGTTTTCTCAGGGTCATCTTCAGATTTTATTTTTAATGAAAAATGTTTATTTGAAAACAATAGAGTAATTATAACAAAAAAGATAGTCATACAGCAGGTTTCCCTTGATACACTGAGGCAAAAGTTTTGTGTTAATT
>RJWM01018145.1:29155-41772 GCA_004363535.1 Dasyprocta punctata | reverse complement strand
GTGGAGGATGATAAGCAGCCGACAGTGAAAGAGCTTGATGAACCCCAGAGTGAGCAGCAGAAGGTGCTTGTTGAGGAGCATTCAACTAATAAAGAAAAAGAGGAAGACAGGGAGGAGATTAGCAGTGCTGTGACAAAGACATTATGGAAAAATGGAGTAAGTGCCGGGATTTCTTTGAGAAGCACCATCTGAAAATAACTGTAATGAACATAGTGTTGAATGTGACGAACAATAACACGGTCTCTCATTTCTCGAGGGTTATGTAGTGCAGGGAAAAAGACATTAGACTTTTCATCAAAATCGACCCTGCAGCTAAGAGGAAGAGAGAAAACCCTTGGAGGAGATCTCCCTGATGTCCTTTTGGAGGGAGTTTTTCTGCGCATGGTAACCTCCTCCCCACCTATCTTCCTATCCTCCATGCCTCAAGGAAAAGTTTTCTCTTCATAATGTACTGTACTTTGTTCTGTATTTTTGTGGTTAAAAGTACATATGCTTCAGAACAGATTAACCTTATTTACATTTGTGTCTTATGGGGAAATTTGATTTGGTTCATGACCAATTCGGTTTGCCACTGGAATCATGGAATTAATTATGATTGCAAGCTGAGATTCCACTGTACTTTTACATTATGGTTTTTCTTCCATAAATCAATACAAACCAAAAATTGGCCTGCAAATTCTATTTTGCATTCTCCCTCTTTTTTCTTTTTTAAGTTTTTAACTTTTATTTTTAGATAGGGTCTTGCTAGTTGTATTGGTTGGATCCTGTGTTCCCCCTAGTCCTTGTGTAATTTGGACGGGGCTGAGTCTGGCGTTGGTGATTGGTTTGTTGTCTAGTGCTGGGATTGGTGATGTGAGTGCTTCACTCCCCCAAAGGTGCAGCTGACATATGGAGTAAGGGCAGGAGGAACTTGTTTTCCTCTCTCTTGCCCTCTCCCTCTCTCACCGGTTCACCTTGCTGTTTGGCAACTGCCGTGAATGGCTACCCTGCCATGCCACACTGCCTTGGAGCCAACTGAGTATGGAATGAAACTCCTGAGAACTGTAAGAAATAAACCTTTCCTTCCCTAATTTTGGGCATCGGGTATTCTGTTTCAGCAGTGAGTGAAAGATAACTAAGACACTAGGTTGTCCAGCCTGGTCTCAAACTTGTGGTCCTCCTGCTTCTGCCGAATGATTAACTGGGAGTAGAGGCCCACCACAGCACCCAGGTAGTTTTTCTTTCTTAATTTAATAAATACTGTTGTTCCCCTCACTCCCATTGTTGACACCTTACCAATGAATTAAACAAAAGAAAATTATTGCATTGTGCCATTGATAGTTGGTATTTCTGAATGAGTCTGTGATATAGAAGCAAGTGAAGTTCAAGAATATTTCAGTACTTAGAATCCAAATGTTTGCTAGTTTAAGAATACTCATGTAACAGGTTTTAACATCAGTTTGATGTACTTGTGTTAAAATAAACTTCTTGGTAATCATTTACAGTTGAGTGAGCTATTTTTCCTTTTATAATAAGGATTTTTATTTAGTCTTGCTCTTTAAATTCAGTCTTCAGTAACACATTTGGGGCTTAATAACTGTGTAAATGATTTTCTCAAATAGAACTATGGTGATGCCGAGTGATCTGAGTTTTTTTTCAAGACTTCACCACAATTCTACAGAAACATGAATATACTGAACAAAACTTTTGGTAGATCAGTCTAGGCAGCAGCTTCTAGACGCTTTACTATACTAGGCAAAACCGTAGACTGATGAATCACAGGTGTGGTTTTGTTTGTTCAGTGTTCTTTATTGTGGTAAAACACACATAAAGTAAAATGTACCATATTAGCTCTTTTTAGTTATACAATCCAGTGGCATTAAATACAGTCACAGTGTTGTTCAACCATTACTTCCATTCATTTCTATAACATTTTTATCCTGCTGTAGTGAAATCTCTCTACCCATTAGAAGTCCTCATTCTCTCCTCCCCCACACTCATCAACCATTAATCTACTTTCTATTTCTATCATTTTTAGAACTCTATGTACCTTACATAAGTGGATTTAATCATAACAATATTTGTAGTTTTGTGACTAGCTTATTTAATTTAGCATAATGGTTTCAAGGTTCATCCATGTTATAATATGTATTACAAATTTAGTACTTTTTAAGGTTGAATGATGTTCCATTGTGTGTATATAGATATCACATTTTTCTTACAGTTCCCTTGTTGAAGTACACTTGAGTTGGTTTCATCTTTTGCCTTTGTGAATAATGCTTTGAACATAGGTTCACATATTTTTATTTTTTATTAAGGCATATTAGTTATACAGATTAATGACTTTCATTTTGTGAGATTCAGATATGCATGTAACATTTGGATCATTTAAGTTTTTGTTGGAACATCCTTTTGCAATCAATTTGAGTGTATAGCTATGAGTAAAAGTTGCTGGGTTATATGGTAATACTATGTTTGATTTATAAAAAAACTGCTGAACTATTTTACATAGTTGAATGTTCATCAGCAGTATATGAGGATTCTACTTTCTGTATATTATTGTCAGTTCTTGTTATTATCTGTCCTTTATTATAGCCATCATACCAAGCATAAAGTAAGTTCATTGTGGATTTATTTCCATACAGACTAATGATATTGAGCATCTCTTCATGCATATGTTGGCCATTTTTATATCTTCTTTGGATAAAAGTGTATTAAAGTTATTTATCCCGTTCTTAATTAAATTATTTTTGGTATTGTTGAGTGTTCTGGAGGTTAACTTCCTATGGAATATGTGATGTGTAAATGTTTTCTCCCATTCTGCGAGCTGCCTTTCCATACTTATCAGTGTCTTTTGTTGTACAAAACCCTTCAATTTTAATATAGTCCTATTTACGTATTTTGTTGTTGTTGTTTGTGTTCTTGATGTCATATCAAGAGATCTCTAGAGGGTTATGGATTAAGCGCCCGCCTAGCAAGTGCAAGATCATGAGTTGTAATTCCCGGTACCCCCCCCCCAAAAAAAAAAAAAAGACAGAAAGAACTCTACAAAGTGTAGTGTCATGAAGCTCTCTTTTCTTCCTGATTGTTTCTTGTACAAGCTTTATAGTTTTAGGTGTTACATTTATATCTTTGCACTGTTTTGAGTTAATTTATATATATATATATATATATATATATTTTTTTTAAACATGGTCTCTCTGTGTAGTTCAGGCTGGCCTGGATTTCACTGAGCAACCCAGGCTGGCCTCAAACTCTCATGTTCTCGGATTAAAGGTGTGTGCCACAAAGCCCAGCTATAAATAATTTAAGATTCAGGTTCAGCTTCCTTCTCGACAACTTGTTTGGAGGTTTAATCTGGGAAGCACACCTACTCATACCCTTGATCGAAGAATAGTTCTCCTCTATCAAAGGTGGTCATCCTCTTCAACCAAACGCCTAGCTTTAGGAGGGACCCACATGGACCCTTGAGGAAGGAAGGGGACACTTGCCTAGCCAGCTAGATCAGCCAAATCAACCCTACCGATCAATGGGATGACAAATGTCTCAGCCAGATCACCCTCACATCCTCAACTTTATTCTTACACATGTAGATGTCTAGTTTACCTAATGCCATTTGTTGAAAAGACAGGCCTATCCTCGCTGAATGCTCTTAGTGCCCTTGTCCAAAATCAGTAGACTGTATATGCAAGGGTTTATTTCTGTTGTTTGTATTTTATTCACAGTTTATCACCATTAAGTAATAAAGCCAAGATTCAAAAGCAGTTACATGAATAAAAAAATCCTCTCTTAGAACATTTCTCCATGGTAAAAAGTAAGCTCCATGAGGGTAGAAATTGTCCCTTTTGTTTACTATTATATTCCAAATATTAAAAACAAACTGTAATTGATTATGAAAAATCTTCTTTGTTGAATGAATGAGCAATAATATCTGTTGGAAGGCTGATGTAACAATTAAATAGCCAGGCATAGTGGCACATGCCTTTAATCCCAGCACTCGGGATGCTGAGGTAGGAGGAGCGTTGTGAGTTTGAGATTGGCTTGGGCTACAGCATGAGCACAAGGCCAGCCTGAGCTACATAGTGCAACCCTGCCTCAAAAAACTAGGTCTGGGAGTTTGGCTCCGTGGCTTAAGCATCTGTCTGGCAGGCGTGAGGTTCTGAGTTTGATCCCCAATGCCACAAAAAAAAAAAAAAAGAATTAAATCAAATATTATGTAAAGCACTCAGCACACTGTCTGGCACATAGTAAATGTGTAAGAAACTATAGTTATTTACAGTATTCCCCTTACTAATATAACTCCCATGAACAAGTGAAATCATTGTATCGGGTAATATGCTATGTACCCCCAAGTCCTCATATAATTTTGATGGGGCTGAGTTATTGGTTTGTTGTCTGGCAATGTGAGTGCTGTGCCCGCCCAGGGGTGGAGCCGACATACAATGTATGGGAAGGCGGGTCTTCCTCTTGTTCGCTTCCTCTTCCGTGCTTCCGCTCTCTCTCTCGCCAGGGCGGCTTGTGGCTTGCAGCTTGCAGCCGCCATGAACTGTAGCCCCGTCATCCCATGCTGCCTTGGAACCATATATGGACTGAAACTCCCGAGAAACTGTAAGAATAAACCTTTCCTTCCCTAACTTTGGGTGTCAGGTATTTTGTCTCGGCGATGAGCGAAAAGTAACTAAGACAATCATACATTTTATTTATTTATTTATTGATATTTTTTTGGTACTGGGAATCAGACTCATGACCTTGCACTTACCAGGCAAGTATTTAAACTGCTGAGCTAAATACCTGGCCATGAAATCATAAATTTTTAACTGATAATTTTTTTTGGTGGTATTAGGGATTAAACTCAAGCCTTCACATAGAACTATATCCCCAGCTCCTTTTTAAAAAAAAGTAACATTTTTTAATTTTATTTATTTATTTATTTTTATTTTTTTTATTTTTTGCAGCACCGGGGATTGAACTCACAACCTCGCGCCTGCCAGGGCAGGCGCTTAAGGCACTGAGCCCTAACTCCCGGCCCTGGATTTTTTGAGGCAGGGTCGCACTATGTAGCTCAGGCCGGCCTTGCACTCGCGTTGTAGCCCAAGCCGGCCTCGAACTCACAACGCTCCGCCTACCTCAGCCTCCCGAGTGCTGGGATTAAAGGCGTGCGCCACCACGCCCGGCCCATTTTTTAATTTTAAAGATCATAAAACCAAACAAAATAAAGCAGAATAAAGCCAATCAAAACAAAACAGTGAAAGTGATACAGGACTTCAAAACAGGATAATAGGAAATAATAATAGCCACCATAATGCTTCTTATTATCTTCAGTATTGCAGCCGTACCATCAGAGATCATAAAATCATACAAAACAGAACAGAATAAAACCAATCAAAACAAAGCATTGAATAAAACAAAACAGTAAAACTGAACAAAACCAAATCGTGAGAACAATATTGGATTTCAAAAACAACACAGAAGGCCGGGTGTGGTGGTGCATGCCTGTAATCCCAGTACTCAGGAGGCTGAGGCAGGAGGATCATTGTGAGCTGAGACTGGCCTGGGCTACAATGTGAGTTCAAAGCCAGCCTGAACTGCATGGTGAGACCGTGTCTCAATAAATAGGGCCAGGGATTTAGCTCAATGGCATAAGCAGTAAGTTCGATCCCTGCCCCTCCCCCCCAAAAAAACACAGAAGAAAACCCCCCACAGTTGCTGTATTGCATATTGTTATTCTCCAAATAGATGCTCAGACTACTGGCTTTAGGCCAGAAATGTCAATCAAACAATACAAGCATTAAGTTGGGTTTATACCTCAGTTGCTATCAACTAAGTTGTATTCCTCTCAATCAGCTTGTTGCTTGAGGTGGGGGCTGGCGGCTTGGCTCTTCTTGCCTCATTGCCCATGCAATGGCTGGCTCATGGGAAGGGTGAATTGGCTTCCTGTTTCTCTTCCCTCCTGGCCCATGCCTGCCACTGGCTCATGGGCCCAAATTTTGTTTTGAGATAGGGTCTATATCAATTGCTAAGTTGCCGAGGCTGGGTTTGAATTTGTGATTCTCCTGTCTCAGACTACCAGATTGCTGGGGTTACAGGGGTATATCACTATGCTCAGTAGGGCTCATACTATTCAAAATGGATCTCAAGGTAGGTGGTTGATAGAGATTGTGTGTGCATGTGTATGTATACTTACACATATGACACCAGCATAAAACATCAGACAATAAAATGAATGAGCACATTAAGGATGATGAATTTATAGTTTACCAGTGAAAATCATGAAATTTTGGTGGTAAATGTTAGACTACTTTGTTCCACTCTGCTTCTAAGCCAAGCCAGTCATTTTTATAAACTCATACTATTGTTTATAAGTCAGTAAGGGCAGGAAATGTAGCTAGCTCATCAAAGTCACTACCTTTTTAATAAGTTGACTAGAGAGATAAATATATTTTTTGATACCAAGAAGGCTGGCTAGTTCTGTTCAGTTCCTTGGTTTTTTTTGTTTGTTTGTTTGTTTTTTGTTTTGTTTTTTTTTCCCCCGTTATCGGGAATCAAACTCACATTGTAGTGCCTGCCAAGCAGGTGCTTACACCACTAAGCTAAATCCCCAGCCCTGTTTTTTCAGACAGGGTCTCACTATGCAGTTCAGGCTGGTTTTATACTTACTTTGTAGCCCAGGCCGATCTCAAACTCACAATGATCCTCCTGCCTCAGCCTCCTGAGTGCTGGGATTAAAGGCATGTGCCACCACACCCGGCTTTCCTTGTTATTTTTAAGAGATCTTTTCACCAATCCCAGCGCTAGACAACAAACTAAATACAAGTGCCAGACTCAGCCCCATCAAAAGTATATGAGGACTTGGGGGTACATAGTATTACCCAATACACTTGGCACGCTGAAATACTGTGCTTACATATTTATATTGTTGTTTTCCTCCTCTCATATAAAGAACTCAGAATAATTGGGAATGGCTTACCAAAACGACAAAGCATTGATGTTGTAAATACTATAAAAGAGAAGGAAGTTTTGAATTATTACTGTACCATTTGTTGAATATTTTCTTCATGCTGAGTACTGGCCACATTTATAACTTGTAATAGGTTTAGCAGTAGGCAGGTAAGGAAGGAGTATCTGTAGAAACAAGATGGCATTTTTTGGGGGGGGTAGGTACTGGGGATCAAACTCATGACCTCGCGCTTGCCAGGCAGGCACCTGTGCCACTGAGCTAAATCTCTAGCCCCTAGATAGCATGTTTAAGTAGAGTTGCAGATAAAATACTGGGTACTTAGTTGAACTCAAATTTCCAGTAAACTGAATCAATTATTTTAAATTTACATCTCATGTATTATTTGTCAACTACTTATAGATGAAAATTGTTTATCTGAAATTCAAATTTAACTGTATAATACATATTATTTGCTAAATCTAGTAATTCTAGGAAATGGAAATGATCTTTATTTCAAAATCAGTTGATTAGAAAAGGTGAGAGCACAGTAAGAGAAGAGGTCAGAAAAGTAGGCAGACAACAGACTCTGTAAGGCCTGGGTGGGGTGGATACTTTGGTCTTCATTTTAAGAGTAAGGGGATACAATGGGAGGATTTTTTAAGTAATGAAGGAACATGTAAAATTTGATTATTTATTTATTTATTTTGGCTTGCAGTACTAGGGATTGAACTCAGGAACTTTACACTGAACTACATCCCCAGCTCTTTTTATTTTTTCTTACATTTTGAGACAGGGTTTTGCTAAAAATCATTATGTTGCCAGGGCTGGACTTGGACTCACGATCCTCCTGCCTCAGGCTTCTAAAGTGCTGCAGTTATAAGCATGTAAAACTACACTGACTTCAAATTTCAGGTTTGAAATATTACATTAGCAGATGAGTGAAGACCTCATAGAAAAGAAATCTCAAGAGTTTAACTTAGCCATTGGTCACAAAGCCTATAAGTGACATAGCTAGGAGTAGAATCTACCCTTGCTTCCAAAACTTGTTTCCTTACCCAAAATTAGAAGATGGCTTTGGGAAGTAAAAAGAGTTTGAAGACAGTATTGTAAGAGATGAGTGGAATCTGGATATGTCCAGAATTATTGAAGATACTTTCAATAAATGTTGTTTCTCTTTCTGTTTTCAACCTTACTAAAAATGTTATTGGGAAAAATTTAAACTTGACAAAAAGCCTGGGAGAGCCATGGAAAATAAGCCCCAGTGAGAGCAAGGATGGTTACTTCTTTTACCATTGTATCCCAGTACCTGCAACAGTATGTAACACATAGTAGGACACCAAAATATAATAGCTATTCTTATTATGTATAAAGATGAATCAAAACCGATATAGCAGCCAGGGATGGTGGTGCATGCCTTTAATCCCAGCACTCAGGAGGCTGAGGCAAGAGGATCCTTGTGAGTTCCAGACCAGGCTGGGCTACAAAGTGAGTTCAAGGCTGGCCTGAACTGCATAGTGAGACCCTGTCTCAAAAAATAGGGCTGGGGATTTAGCTCAGTGGTGTAAGCACCTGCCTGGCAGGTGCGAGGTTGTAAGTTTGATCCCCAGTACCCCCTCCCCCCCCGCAAAATGTGATCTAAAGGAAAAAAACATACAATATTAGCTAATGCATATTTGAGATGGTTTCAAAATGGTTTCAGTGAATTTTGCGTGTATATAATTGTGAGGCATGGTAAATAATAGCCTAGTCTGTTTAGTCCAGTGGTCAGAGTCAATAAGAGAATAGCAATTCTATTAATCTGAATAAATAGTGCAATTGTGTTGGCTGTCTGGGGACTGGATATTGAGAACCTCCTGAGTCACAGTGTTTTAAGGTATAGTTATTATTTCTTTGCTTCTACTGGCTTATAGAAAGGTTCCTAGTAGAATCAAACTATATGCAAGGAAACAAGTGAAGTGAATATCCAAAGTTACTTCCTTTTGATTTTGTAGTATGTACAATATATATAGCTTTTTTTTTTTTCAAGGGTGAAGAAAGAGATGGTACTCAGCTAGAAGAAGTTATTTAAAACAGAGTGCTGGAGTTGTGGTTGCTATACCTTTATATGAAATGAAACTTAGTGAGTTTATTTGTGTTTATACCATAAAGAATACTTTTTGTTTGTTTGTTTGGTACCAGGGATCGAACTCACTACCTTGTGCTTGCCAGGCAGGCACTGTGCTACTGAACTATATCCCTGTCCCAAGAATACTTTTTGTTAGGTGAAGGTACGTAGTACAAGATGGTTGGATTTGGAGGACATTCTGTTATATACTTTGTGACTTTGAGCAAAGTTTTAAACTTCTCTACCCCACAATACTGGACAACAGCATCTTCCTTACTTCATAGGATACTGGTAAGATCAAAAAGAAGTAGTGGACATTTGTTTATTACTTCAAAAGGTATTTATTGAGTTATAACTTTGAGTCAGGTATTTTATATTATCATATGTTATGTAGATTATTGCAGCAAACAAATCAGTGTTTCAGATTCTAAGCTAACTTTTAGTCTAATGGTAGAGACAGCCACCATATAAGTAAATTTGTGTTTACAAAGGGTGTGAAAGGTACTATGAAAGAATAAAAGGAAAGAATCTAGTTTAACTAGAATGACTAGCAAAGGTCTCAATGAAGATGTAGCCTCTATAATGAGAAGTAAGAAAAAAAGGGAGTTAGAGGAGGGGTCCTATTACCAGGTAGTGGAAAAGCATACATGAAAGTCTTAAAGCGAAAGAAGGTCCTAGGATGTTGGAGGAACTACAAAAATAGCACTAGTGAGTCAGGGGTGATGTTATGCCAGATGATATTATAAAGGTAAGAGGAGCCATGCCTTTCTTGCCAAAGTGGCAGAATTTGGCATCTGTTCTAAGCGAAAAGTCCTAAGACAAGAAATAGTTTGGTATGTTGAAGGTATAAGATGATACTAGTGTGATTAGAACCCAGTGTGAGCAGAGGGAGATTGGTGGGAGCTAGGAATTTAGGTTGTGATCTAAGTAAAATGGAAAACCACTGGAATGGGAAGTTAAATATAGATGTAATTAGAGCAGCTGTGGATTTTATAAAAGATTATTCTAGCTGATGTGTGAAGGAAAAATACAGACTAGAAAGTAAAAGACCAACTGGAGGCTCTTTTTTTCCCCCCAGGACTAATGTGGAAGTAGTGAAGGGGAATAGATGTGAAGAGATTTGAGTTATCTGGGACACAGAGCCAAAAGGACAGGCTTTAAGATTTTATGTGTAGTCTTCCATCTACAACATGGGGAAACTTGAGGAACAGGTTTTGGGTTAGGGGTGGGATAAGGTGGATATGGGAATAAAATTTGTACTTTCAGCTAAATTTGTTTATGAGAGATAGAGCAAAATGAGGAGCAAACAATATTCTTTCTAGCAACTTAATGAAAGCAGCCTCAGTGGCATGCTGTAGTGCCAACAGTGTAGGATGGGAGATAGTAAGAGTGGTGTGTAAATTGAGGGTAATCTATAGAGAAAGAAAGATTGATGATGTAGGACAGATAGATGGGCTTACCAAAAGGTAGTTTTTAAAAGAAGGAGCAAATGGGATACTGTGCACAAGTGGAAAGTTTGGCCTGCAAGAAGGAGAGGAGGGCTAAAGGTATAGCTCCATAGTAGAGTACTTAAGGCCTGGGTTCTAGTTCTAGCATTGTAAAAGTAAATAAATAAGAAGTAGGAGAGATGAGAAAATGTGTAGTAATGGGAAGAGGGGCCTGCTCACCTCTGATGATACTCTTCTCAAAGAAGTATGGGTCAAGATCATCTGGGCAAGAAAAGAGTGCTATAAGGGTTTGAGGAGAGAAAACAGATCTAAAATAGTTGTCCTGCTAAACAAGTTTAATAGAGAAGAGTAAATCAAGGCATGATGGTGCACACCTGTTGTAATATCATTACACTCAAGAGGCTGAGGTAAGAGGATCACAAGTTGAAACCCAGCCTGAGCAATTTAGAGACCTAGCAAAACCCTGTCTTAAAATTTTAAAGTCTTTAAAATTGAAAACAAACAAACAAACAAAAACCCCCAACAACAACAAAAAATCAGGTGCATACACAGCAGCTCATGCTGGTGTGGTCCACATTTGTCGGGACCACGCTGCGTCCAGCGGTTCCTGTCCTTGTGTGCATGCCTGCAGCCCAGGGCTTCCATCTGATCCCGTGTGACCATGGCTTCAGCTTTGGAGGAGTTGCAGAATGATCTAGAAGAGGTAAAGGTGTTGCTTGAAAAGGCTACTAGGAAGAGAGTACGTGATGCCCTGACAGCTGAAAAATCCAAGATTGAAACTATAAAGAACAAGATGCAACAAAAATCACAATGGAAAACCAGCTGCTGTAGTTGCTCCCATCATACAGGATACACAGTGAAAATCAGTAATCATGGATGGGATCAGTCAGATAAGTTTGTGAAAATCTACAGTACTTTAATTGTAGTTCATCAAGTTACTGCTGAGAATGTGCAGGTGTGTTTCACAGAGAGGTCATTTGACCTTTTGGTAAAGAATGAAAATGGGAAGAGTTACTCTGTGATTGTGAATAATGTCTTGAAACCCATCTCTCAGTATAAGGCAGCTCAAAAAAAAAAATCAAGACTGATACAATTCTTATCTTATGTAGAAACAAATGGAAAAACACTCAGTGGGAATACTTAACTCAGGTTGAAAAAGAGTACAAAGAGAAAGAAAAGCCATCCTACAAAGCCGAGACAGATCTTAGTGAGAGATTAATGAATGTTCTAAAGAAAATTTATGAAGATGGAGATGATGATATGAAGCAAACCATTAATAAAGCCTGGGTGGACTCAAGAGAGAAACAAGCCAAAGGACACACAGAATTTTGAGACTTGCAAGTCCTTTTGAGAACTATGATATAGAAATACTGATATTTCCAATAAGGGAATGTTGGTGAGCTGCACACAGAAATTTAACAGATAACTACAAAACCTTCAAAGTAAAGGCACTGAATTCTACATTTCTTACTGGAGGGTTTATTTATTTATTTATTTATTCGCAGCACTGGGGATTGAACTCACAACCTCGCACCTGGCAGGACAGGCGCTTAAGCCACTGAGCCAAACTCCCAGACCTGGTTTTTTGAGGCAGGGTCTCACTATGTAGCTCAGGCCGGCCTTGGACTGGCGTTGTAGCTAAAGCGGGCCTCGAACTCACAACGCTCCTCCTACCTCAGCCTCCCGAGTGCTGGGATTAAAGGCGTGCGCCGACATCAAGAGAGAACTGATCTGCCTTCCGGGGGCCTGGGCCCTGCACGGACCCCTGGAGGAGAACCAGAATGGGCCCGATCGGGCCCGAACCCGCTGAGCCCGCGCAGCGCTGGCGCACGGGCTTGGAATCAAGGACATCATCCATATCATCATCATATTCCCCCCCCCGCCCCTCTGTAAGTAACCTGCTGGCTCTGCAGTCTGGGTAAATTGATAGCAACTAAGGAACATTGAGCAACTAAATGCTAGTATTTTTTCGTAGATTTTGCAGGCCTCTGATCAGCACCCTGAGCGTCTCTTGGAAGATGACAGTAGGCAATGTGGCAAATACGGGGGACTCTCTTCTGTCTTGCCTTCAAGGACTAGCATGGTTCTCACCGTTTTGCTTTACTCTGATCATTATTATTTTTCTTTTTTTTTTTTTTTTTTTTTTTTT
>RJWM01018145.1:10251-29055 GCA_004363535.1 Dasyprocta punctata | reverse complement strand
GTTTTGATTGACTTTATTCTGTTATGTTCTGTTGTATTTTACTATCTTTAAAATAAAAAAAAATTAAAAAAAAAAAGCGTGCGCCAGCACACCTGGCTATTGGAGGGTTTATTTAAATAATATATGCATATTAAGTTCTTCTTCCAAAAATGGTTTGTACCCTGGTCATTTTGTTCATGAAAGGGTTGCATGAAGGACTGGGAGTTTGGCTCAGTGACTTAAGCACGTGTCTGACAGGTGTGAGGTTGTGAGTTCAATCCCCGGTACCACAAAAAAAGTAAATAAATAAATAAAGGGTTGCATGGCATTCTCATCAGAATAGAAAAAGCAAGTCTTTCCTAATGAAAATAATACATTATGTGTAGTTTTGTTCAGCTAGGAGGTAGAAAACAAAAGTATTTGCTTGCCTGTAGGTTACAGATGTCAGCTCCCACTAATGTAAGAATAAGAGTAAAACTAAATTTTTGTATAAAATTCAAATTTGTGCTTCGAATGTGCTGTAGAGTGAATGATCCCCTATTGCCAGTTCAAGAAATGCAAACAGCAGGGGTTACCATGCACCAATCCAACCACAAATGTTTATATCTACATTTAAATATATGTTTATGAATATAGAATTGAAGTAATAGACAGGCATCTTTGTATATAGTACCAATTCGTAAGTTCTACCATGGATCAGATAGCTTCAAAACTAATAACCATAAAGTAAAAAGAATTAATTTGGAAATTCATCTATTCCCATGTTCAATAAAGTTGGATTTTTATGTTATAAAAAAAGCTGAAAGTGAAGGCCATGGGTTCAGTCTCTAGTAATATAACAAAACAAAACAAAATAAGCAGAAATCTGTCTTTATGCTGGTACTGGTGTCACATACCTGTAATCCCAGCACTCAAGAGGTTAAGGCAGTAGGATTGTCTTAAGTTTGAGACCTGCCTAGGCTACATAGTGAGTTCAAGGCAACCTGAATTCTGTGAGGTCCTCCCTGCCCCACCCCCGCCAAAAAAAAAAAAAAAATGTGGGAGAGAAGTAATGGATTTCAAAGCAGCAACATTTAGTACCTGCTTAAAGTCTGTATGGGGAACCCCTCAGACTGCTTCAAAGCTCAGGGGTATCTAAGGACATCTGAGGACATGACCCTCCTTGTACCAGCATAGGTGCACAGTGGGATATAGTTATGTAACCGTGACGTAGCACAGGTAAACATGGACACACTGGTTATGGCACTGTTTTCTATGTAAGAACATAAATATGAGATAGCCTCTATAAGAATTACACAGTAAAGATGCAGGTGGCTCTTGCTCTTGCACTCGCACTTTTGTGATCCTCCTAAGCAGATCACTTGGGAGGAGCCCAGACGATCTGCTCTGCTTCATGCTGCCTGCTATTGTTGCTGATGTCTTCCACACATTTCTTGGGACCTCACCCTTGAAAATCTATCTTGAGCCTCCTGAGTGGGCCAACAGTCTGTGATCATGAATTTAAGTGTAATCTGTCATCAAGATTGTGTTGTTTCTTCTAGCAACATTCAGTTGATCAGGTGCAAATTCAGAGCAGGCAAATGGCTGAATTTATCCAGGATTTGTAGAACTAAATGTGTTGACTGGGAGAAAGAGGTAAGTTGAGGAAGTGATTATAATGCTAGACCTCAGAATATCCTGAGTAAGGAAGTATGGGGAAGGAGAACAAGAAAGTGACAAACTCAATATACTATAGTTCCAATGACGTTCCTTCATTTACTCATTTGAAAAACAATTTGAGGGGTTAATACATACAGTGTAAATATAAAAATTCATTAACATTAAATGTAAGTGTACAGTATAACTATAAAAGACCAATGAGCCAGTCAAGACAGAAAGTGAAACTATAATAGGGGACATGGGACAAGTAGAAAACATAAAGAGATCACTAAAGACAGCAGGGAGAAATTTTTGGTGCAGTTAAAAAAAAGGTTCTAAACTCTGCAGTGTATTTCATATATGACTACATGATCATTGTCATATTTAGTACAATTTTGTTTAAATACTCCTAACAAAAGGTAGCTTCATTGTTGAAAAAGTTCACCATTCTTATCTTTGACTTTTTTCCTCTGGCCTCCCTGTAACTTGTTCAGGGAATAATTTTAGAGTTAATCGATTAAACCTTCCAACTGTCCTGTCAGCTACTGCCAATCGAAAAGACTCCTCCAACTCCGGATACCTCCTATTCCATTTCCCACTGATGGTCTGCCACTTTAGGCATCATGACCTCCTAAGGGTAAACATGAATAATCATTAGGGTGGCATTGTGCCCATAGTGGAATGAAGAGAAGAGAGTGGCTCCCTTATTCACCCTGGAAGATTTTCTAATTGTACTAAAAGGGGCATAGGAAAATGGGTTGGGTTATTTTCTTGGCTACTTCCTGCTGAGAAGGGGCAATGAAGAGGGTTTTTTTTTTTTTATGTTTTGTAAGGAAGGCTATTTGGAGTTATACTCAAGTAGTTCTCTAGGAGATGGCCACCGTTCATTCTTGAAAAAAATCTTTGGACCAGATTAATTATACAAAGAAGAAAAAGAAGGAAAAGAGTAATAAGCATTAAGGGAGCCAAGCAGGGTAGGAGCCAATGAAGAGAAAAGGGAAACAGATCATTGAAGAGCCTTCAAGGAGTTTGGAAGCTCGTTCATGAAGGTCTTCACGCTGTCTGATGAGACCAGATTTGTTGGTGTAAAAGCAGCATTGTTCTTGCAGTGAAGCTTGTGTGCTACCATGTGAAGCTGTCAGGAGATTAAGACCTCCTGGGTTTTGGAGGACGCCTGAGGACAGGGAGTCTACTTAATTTTGCAGGTCTCCCAGTTGGTCAGAGACTTATTTGAGTCCCTGGATGCTTTCTTCTGACAGCCTGCTGAACTCTGAAAGTGAAACTCCAAGGGCCCTTATCCATGTTCCAATTCCTGTGGTTAGTACCAGGGTGGCCATTAAGGGGACCAGCTGTGGGATGCATTGTGCCCTGACATGGCTTATAGGGGAGAGAGGGATGGGTAGATTGGCCGTTGCTAAGGAAACGGTGGGAGTGAGGAGGCCTAATGTACAGGCTCCTGTTCCTGACCAGTTGGTAGGTGGACAAATACATGCCTTGTCTCCACACATCCAGAAGATGCCCATCTTTAGGGTAAGGCATCCTATGATTTAGATCAAATCAGGACAGGAGGAGGTCTGGGTGTGGGTTAGGAAGAAAATGTCAGACTGCTTCGAATTTGTGCCATATATGGAAGGAAGAACTAAAAGTTGCAGCTGTCAAGGGGGAAAGGGGTGAGGCTGGCTATAATGCTGCAGGAATTTATTGACTAAGAGCAGTGAAGATTTGGTTTAGGAAGATCCTGCCATCCTGTGTATTGAGGCGTGTGCATTTTGGGGGACCTTCATGGGCTAGGGGAGTATTTTTCAAAGGTTCCTTTTTCCTATCTTGACAATATTCAGATGTGGTAGCATTTAGATTGCCCTAGTAAAAAGTGTGCCGAGGTGCTTGTGTTGTAGTCAGGGGTTACAGGGAGAACAACTGCATACTGGACACAAAATTTATAATATTTTATGATGGTAACCTGGAGTTAAACACAGGAAAGCGCAGGAAATCTGTCCACAACACTAAAGATGCAGAATATTCAGCCAAGGACCTGGATCCCACATCAATGTCCTGCATGAGTCCAGCTGAAGACCTGGAGCCCATGACAATCCTCCCATGAGTCAACTGGAGGGCTAGAGCCCACAACAAGGACTCATGCCAGTCTGTTTTACAGAGCTGCGTGGGGAAGGCCCAAAGGTCAGCGGTGGAAGCTAGAAAGTCTATGCCACCAGGATGAAAGAGCTGTGCCAGTAGGTTGAGGGTTCTATACTGGAGCCAAAAAGCAACGCTCAAAATAAGGACCAGAGCTCCCCTGAAAAGTAACACAGCCATCCTCAGTGACAGTGAGGTTTCAAGCTCCTCCAGCGAGAACAGTGGGGTGCATGCCAGGAAGCCAGCGTGACAACCTTCTCCTGGAGATTAAACAGCACACATCTTCCCCTCCAGAGCCAGGAAGTGATGCTCAATGTGAGAAGCAGACCTCCCCCAAAGTGAACCACAGGCACTCTCAGCAACGAGATTCCGAGCTCCTCCGATGGTAATGGCTGAATCCATGTTGGGAAAGCCAGCATGACAAGCTCCTCCAGGAGAACCAACAGCTCAAAACAGCAACACTTAGGAGAACCCACAATGCCTCACTCTTCTTTGCCATGTCTCTATTTATGCTGGTAACTTTCCTTAGATAGACCATCTGCACTCAGCACCATGCCAATTTAATTCAGCTGGTGTTAAGTTGACCACCAGTTTTTAATCCATAACAACTTGGAAAAGAGTTTGCATGTGGTTAATGTTGTGTTGATCAGAAAGTGGGAGGAGGGATGAAAAGAGAAGACAAGGATAAAATTTTCTTGTTTGGATTGAGAAATACACAGAGGGAACAGGTTGGGTTAGATGGAGTCCATTTTGGGAGGGACTTGTTATGATCCACTGTGGCAGTCAGTGGGCATGTAAGGGCTATTCAATAGCCTTTAATGCCCCAGGGTTCTGAAGTCACATCCTTCAGCTAGGGCTATGCCCCTGGGACTGGCAGTCTTGATGAAGTGTACCCATGCAGAAGTGTTTATCCATGTTCCAAGGAGAGCAGGAATTCCTGAATTTCCTATCTGGGAAAGATGGAGGCAGACTCAGCAGGGTGGTTGGATGGTTCCATTAAAGGTTTAGATAAGTTTGGCTGTGTGATAGAGTGTTTGATTAAGGTATCTAGGAAGGGTCTATGTTGTTGTGTTAAGAGTCAAGAGGATGAGTAATATTGAGGAAGAAAGGATCAGAGCAGGAGAATGCAAGAAGTAAAGGTAGTGATTTGTTCTGGGGAGAAGTCTGAGGTTTCCTGTAGCCAAGGTCTTGAATTATGGTGTCTAAGAAGGAAGAGAGCAAATAAGGGGAAATTCTTCTCTTAGAATGGTCAAGAAATGGGCAAAATTATGAAGAGAGTGACTCATAGGGTTGTCTAGCTGTGTCTTTAATGTCTTCAGTCACAGGAGACAGCATGGTGATCTTCAGGAATGTGGGTCCAGTAGGTGTACACTGAAAAAGTCAATCGTTTTTTAGAAAGAAGTGGTCCTAAGAGGAATGACCTTTTAATTTTGCCAATATTCTGCACTGGGCAGCCAGCATGGGCAGGGAGAAACAGCCAGACCTGCCCCTCTGTATATGCTGCCCCAGGAAGCTTACTTGCCTCAGTTAACCAGCATGGACATGTCCCCATGTAGCCTCACAGACTGAGAGAAGAAGCAGTCCCCCCCACACACACCCATGGCCATTGGGGAAGCCTCAATGTAGCTGCATGAGTCTGAAGAAGCTCACCCCATGCCCCTCTGCCTCCCTGGAAACCTGGGTTCAGAGAAACTCAGGTGCCTGGCCCATCCCGCTAAGCCATGATGGGAAGCCAAGATGGGAAGTGACTGGGACTCCACAACCAGCTTGTTGGGAGGAACCCAGGAAAATGTCAAGATGAAGAAGGAAAAGGCATCTCAGACCTCCAGCCCACACAGAACAAGTCTCGGAGATATAGATATGGAAGAAAATGGAAGTCACACACCTGAAATCTCTGAAAGGATAGCAATTGAAGTAAACAAACAACTTCATGAGGCTGTAAAAGTAATCAAATCAGAAATAATATCTCAGGTAAAAATAGAACTCACAAACAATGAAACAATTGCTGAGCATATCTAAAGAAGACAGATAAAAAAGAGCAGCTTAGGAAAATGATGGAAACCTTGAATCAGCAATATTGGAAGGAATTGCAATGCATGAAACAGATTCAAAGAGATATCCAGGAAATGAAAACTTCTATTGAAAGCTGGCAAAACTGCTTGAAAGAGACTGAAGGTAAACTTGCAGACCTTGAAGACAGGATTGCAGCTAGCAGTCATGAAAGAAAAGATCTCTTAAAAATAACAAGGAAAGCCAGGTGTGGTGGCACATGCCTTTAATCCTGGTGCTCGGGAGGCTGAGGCAGGAGGATGATTGTGAGTTCGAGATTGGCCTGGGCTACAAAGTGAGTTTAAGACCAGCCTGAACTCCATAGTGAGATCCTGTCTCAAAAAATAGGACTGGGGATTTAGCTTGGTGGTGTAAGCACCTGCCTGGTAGGCACTAGGTTGTCAGTTTGATCCCTGGTACCAAGAAAAATTAAACTAAAAGAAAACAAGGAACTGAACACAACTAGCCAGCCTTCCTGATAAGCAGCACAAGTGGCGCAGACTCTAGGAAGTGAAAGCTCAGCAACTCCCGTGAACCTTCCATGCTGGGTCAGGGAAGATCCAACCAGAAGACAACTAGCCAGCCTTAGCCTTCTTGGCACATGGTGCAGTGGGTTCTAGGAAGAGAAAAGTCAGCACCTCCTGAGAATCAACATCCCCACCCCTCACCCTGTAAGCAACCTGCTGGTTCAGAGCACTGGCTAAGTTGATAGCAACTAAGGATAAAGCAACTACATGCTTCTATTGTTTGGTTGATTTTGTAGGCCTGGGACCAGCAGTCTGAGCATCTCTTGGGAGGATGACAGTATGCAATGCAGCAAATATGGGGGATTTCCTTCTGTCTTGTCTTTGAGGCCCAATATTGTTCTCACTGCTTTGTTTTATTCAATATTGTGTTTTGATTGGTTTTATTCTGTTTTGTTTTTGGTTTGATTTTGCTCCACCTGATGGAATGGACAACTATTGTGAAGATGACAAGATGTGCTATAGTAGCTATTGTTTTCCTAGTATCCTGCTTTGAAGTTCTGTACCAATTCTACTGCTTTGTTTTGATTGACTTTGTTCTGTTTTGTTTTGTTGGATTTTACTATCTTTAAAATAAAATTAAAAAAAAAAACCAAGGCACTAGGAAATAACAATTCAATGGCTACAAAACAATGCAATGAAAATTTAAGAGTGATAGGTTCCAGTGAAAAAGCCAGAGTCAACACAAATGACATAAAGAGACTATATACAAAAGTAGTAGCAGAAAACTTCCCAAACATGGGAAAATGACCTGGCATACAGATAAGCGAGGCATATAGTACTCCAACTAGCCATAACCAAAATAAATCTATACCCAGACATATAATAATCAAGATCCCAGAAATTCATCACAAGAACAGAATATTAAAGGCTATTAAAGAAAAGAAACAGATCGCCTATAAAGGAAAACCCATCAGAATTCTAGCAGACTTCTCAACACAAACCATCAAGTCAGGAATAGTTTGGAATGAAGTATTTCAAATCTTGAAAGGAAACAACTTCCAACCCAGATTGATGTACCCTGCAAAACTGTCTTTGAAAATTGATTAAAAAAATAAGTTGAAGAAATTCATTACTACCAAACCAACCCTATAAAGAGTGCTAAAAGATACTGTAAAGCAATAAAGATAACCATGGTTCCAGGAATAGCAGCAGAGGGGATCACCAAATAGGGCAGGCAATTGAACGAAGGACAAAAGTACGGATCCAACAGCAGGAGGATAGCATGGCAGAGATGATCCTATGCATACTGGTTGTAACACTTAATGTTAGTTGGCCTCAATTCACCAATAAAAAGAAACTCAGGAAGAGTGGATCAAGATACAAGATCCATCAATATGCTGTATACAAGAAACACATTAACTCTAAAGAAAATTCATAGACTGAAAGTCACAGGAGAGAAAACAATGTTCCGTTTCATAGGAAACCTGAAAAAAGCAGAGGTAGCTTGCCCATCAACCACAGAATGTTTAAGAAAGATATGGTATTTTCATACAATGGAAAGCGATTCAGTTGTAAAGAAGGATAATCTCAAGGCTCTTGTAGGTAAATGGATGCAATTTGAGATCATGGTCATGGGTGAAATGGTTCAGACTCGTATGGGTGAATATTGCGTTATCTCCTAGCGCAAAAACCTGAGTTAGTGGGATCCAAAATGTACAATAGATACTGTGAAAATGATAGGGGATGAAATGTCTAAAAAGCAAGGTGGTGACCATTGTTAATTTCCTATTACCTTATTTTGAATTCTTGTATTGTTTTCTAAATTTTTTCAGGTTCGGTTTTATTCTGTCTTGTTCTGTTTGATTTTACTGTGTCTGATGGTATGGGCAGCTATTTTGAAGATAATGGAATGTATTGTGGTAGCCATGGTTGATTTCCTATTATCTGTTTTTGAAGTCTTGTAATGCTTTTGTTCTTTTCTTTTCTTTCTTTCTTTTTTTTATTTGGCTTGTCTTTGTGAGACAGGGTCTCCCTATGCAGTTATGCAGTTCAGACTGACTGGCCTTGAGCTCACTTTGTACCCCAGGCTGGTCTCGAACTTGCAAGCATCCTCCTGCCTCAGCCTCCCAACTGCTGGGATTACAGGTGTGTGCCACCACACCTGGCTCACTCTTTTCTTTTGATTAGTTTTCTTTTGTTTTGTTTTGTTTGATTTTATTATGTGTGACAATATGGACAGCTCTTTTAAAGAAAACAAGAGACATTATGGTACCCATTGTTGATTTCCTATTTTGTTTTGATGTCCTGTATTGCTTTCATTGTTTGTGTTTTGTTTGGTTTATTCTCTTTTTAAAAAATTAAGAAAGTTGTCAGTATTGGGGTGCTCATGATAGTTTGAAAGGACCCTGTCCATTTTGGTTTTACTCCATGAGAGGGGTTGGGAGGTTTTATATATACCTAGTCCCCAGATTCTAGGGATGGAGGAGTGAGGGTGTCTAGGATGTTAGAGGTTTTTGAGAGGGTGGAGTCAGTATAGTTCCAAATAAGATGCCTAAGGTGTTAAGTAAAGAATTTGTAAGAGGCTAAGGTAGGTTTGAATTGTTGATAGGGAAAGTGAAGACAGTGAGGGACCTTGCCTATAGAATCTCAAATGGGCTGAGCCAAAGGAAGATACCTGAGTTTGGAAAGGGCTCAGGGTAGGAGCTTAGTCCAGTCTAAGTGAACCTGGAGGGGAAACTTGTTTAGGCTCTGTTGAGGAAGGTGATTAGCCTTTTCAAATTTACCAGAAGATTGAGGGCAATATGGGATGTGAAATTTCCTGGTTCTATTTAGGGAGGAAGCTACCTATTGGGTGATCTGTGAAGTAAACTGAGTTCCCTTATCCATTTGGGTGGAAGTTGGGAGTCTGTAGAAGGATATGATTTCAGTGAGTAGGATATGTACTACTATGGAGGATCTTTTGTTTGATGTAGGAAAGGCTTTTATCCATCCTGAGGAGGTATCAACCAGGATAAGGACGTATCGATGTTTTTTTTGCTGGAGGCATGTGAGTAAAGTCTACTTGCCAGCATTTGCTGGGGAGAGACCTTGCAGATTTATGGGTGGGGAAGGGAAGATGTTGTAGTCAGGGCTTACAAAGGAAAGGACTTAACACAGAATACAATTTATAGGAGTATTTTATAATATTAACCCAAAAAGTCAAATGCAAAAGAGTTCGGGAGATTTGTCCACACACTGGAGACCCAAAGAATCCAACTGAGGGCTGGGATCCCATGGCAATGTCCTGCATGACTCCAGCTGGAGGCCTAGAGCCCACGACAGTGTCCCATGAAAGTCTGTATCAAGGATCTGCACTGGGAGGGCCCAAAGTTCAGTGGTGGAAGCTAGAAAGTCTGCACCAGCAGAATGAATGATCTGTGCCAACAAGCTGCTGCATTTGCACTGGAGCCAAGAAGCAATGCTCAAGGTAAGGACCAGAGCTCCCCTGCAAAGGACTGCTGCCATCCTCAGTGAAGTGAGGACCAGAACACCTTCAACAATCAGAACAGTCAAATTCATATCAGGAAAGCCACTGTGACAAGCTTCTCCAGGAGGATCCACAGCATACCAACTTCTCCTCTAGTTCTGCTTTTATGTGGTTTGCAAAAATCCTTAGTTGGACCTTCCACACCCAGCACCATGCTGATTCAGTTCAGCTGGGTGTTACAAGTTGACCATTAGTTAATTCATCACAGAGAAAGTAAAGTCTGAGCTTGCTCTGGGGATTGGTGGTTTAGCATATGGAGCATTGGATGATACTCTTTTTTAGGGAGGTCCTAAAACTAAGGGTTAAATATATGTGAACCTGTCGGAATTGGAGCAGAGGGTTGAGCTGGTATGGAGAGATGAAAGGAAATTGTTTTTAAAACTTGCAGCGTCAACCAATTTTTCATGGAGAAACCACCATGGTTGCTCTTTGCCATGCCTTATGTTTTTTCAGTAGAGTTATTTCTTGGGGTGAGTAGAAGGTATAAGAGGGAACAGGAAGCAGTGAAGAGAGAGGGCTAGTAGCCACCTGTTTTGCTACATTATCAGCCTCAGTATTTGCACAAATGATGCATCTGAAATGTTTTTCCCATAACTTATGTTCTTGGTGGCCCTTACAGTTAATGACTATAGTTCTATGGGGTAGAACAGCTGCCTCTAGAAAGTCTTGCATTAGGGCCCATTTTGTATAGGGAGTTTTCTTTGTAGTTATAAATCTCTCTCCATGCTGTATTTGTGTATTGTAAAGTAGGATATTATGTGCACATTTGTAGTCTATGTAAATATTGATTGTTTTATCTTTTGGAGAGTGAGAGTTCTAGTGAATGCCATGAGTTCTGCCTACTGTGAAGTTGTCCCTGTGGTGAGGGCTGCCACCTTGATTACTTCTTAGGGAGGGTAGGAGGATTGGCTGTCATGACAACTTTCAATGATGGTGTACCCTGCCTGGAAAGAGATGGTTTTTATTGCATGCTTATCAATAAACCAGTTGGGGGTCCCTGGAATATGTTCTAAGGTTATGTGATGGAAGCAGGTGATAGTAAAATCAAGGAGCTCAGTGCACTCATTTGGAGGGGGTAAAGTCTTCCTAGTCAGATACTGGGAGGAGGTTAGCAAGGTGTAGGACCCATGAGTACCAGAAGGTAACAGACTTTTGTTAAGAGATCCAAGTGTAGGACTGGAACTCTGGCCTGAGAGAGAGGGGTTAAAGCACAATGGCTGTGAAGGTCAGAGGGGTTGTGTGAAGAATGTACCTGCAGGGGCTGGTAAAGTGTAATCTTTTGGCCTCAGGGATAAAGAGTGCAGCTGATGCTAAGATCTGTAAACAAAAAAGCCACCCTTTTATTACAAGGTCTAGCTGTTTGGATAAATAGGCAACAGGCTAGAGGGAGTCTCCAGCTGGCTGTGCATGTAGCTTTAATACTTACTCATTTTTGATGGTTAGAAATAGAAAGAAAGGTTTATTAGAATCGGGTAGAATCAAAACAGGAGCCTTAAGGAGTGCCTGCTTGAGGACAAAAAAGGGAATGGAAATTAAATCTGATTTTCATGCTTCTTATAAGGGATCTCCATGGGGAACCTCATAGATGGGTTTTGCAATCAGTGAGAAATTTGGGATCCAAAGTCTTTAGCTAAGGAGTCCTAGGAAGAAAAGGAGATCTTGTTTTGTGGCAGGGTAACGAAGATTGTTAATGGCCTATTGGGGAGAGGTATATGCTGTGAGTGGTAAGGGTGAGGTGAAGGCTTAGATAAGTGACCTCTTGTGTGCCGGCTGGGCCTTGTGTTCTGAAACATTGTCCCCTTTTTTCAAGAATTTAAGAAGGGAGATAATGTCAGATATAGCATTAGTTTTCAAGGGGCTTCAAAGCAAATGTTCATCAACATATTGGAGCAGGTGGCTGGGGTAAGGTCAGGGGATTGGAGGTCATTTTGCAATGCTTGGCCAGAAAAGTGAGGGTACCCTAAAGTGCCTGAGGAAGAACTGTTCATGTGAGCTGTCTGGCGAACAGAGATAGTACATCTGTCCATGTAAAGTTGAAAGGTTGTTGGCAGTCAGGGATGAGGGGAATATTAAAGAAAGCGTCTTTGAATTCTGACACAATAAAGAATCGAGTATTGCGGGGATAAGGGAGACGAAGGTGTAGAAGTTGGGAACAACCAGGTGAGTGGGATCAATAAGTTCATTAATCTTTCAGGGATCTTGGCCTTATGGGAAGGAGCCATCAGGTTTGTTTTGTTTTGGTTTTTTGAGCAGGGTTTCACTATGCAGTTCAGGCTGTCTTTGAACTCACTATGTAGTAGAGGATGGCCTCAAACTCACAGTGATTCTCCTGTCTCAGCCTCCCAAGTGCTGAAATTATTGGCATGCGCCACCACACCTGGCCTTGTTTTGTTTTTTTTTTTTATAGGAAGTATGGGAGTGTTCTGTGTGGAGTGGGTTGGGATGAGAATTTTGCTTTGAAGAAAGCAATTCATAATGGCCTGGAGGCCCTCAGGGTAACTGGATATTGGTTGACTGTGATAGCTGAAGTAGAGCGCCTCAGGGCTATTTGGAGCAGTTAGTGGTCTAAGGCTAAGGGAGGGATTTTTGTGTGTGTGTGTGTATGAAAGAATAGGGTCAACTTTCGATTTGATGAGTTTGATCATTTGAAAGGGGAGGGTCTCATTAGGGGGTACAACAGGTAGGATATGGAAATGCTCACAAGCAAGTGAAACAATATATATAAATGCCCCCCTGCCATGGAAGATATCTGTTCCCGAAAAGCGTATGGGTCAGTGGTCAATTAATAAGAAAGAGTAAGTGAAAGTTGTATGACTTAAAGAACAATATGAGGGTGGAATCTTGGCTGGTGTTTCTATTAGGCTCTTCAGTACAACAACCCAGATAGAGGAGGGAACCAAAGGTTCCCAAATATTCAGTAAGAACAGGGAAGCTGGCCATTGATTAGGCCAGAAATAAAACTTGTTTTCCCTCCACCACCATTGTTACTAGCCTTAGTAGCTGGTTGTTTTGGAGGAGGCCTTGAAGATAAGGCCTTGAGGGCGGGTAGGTCTTCTGCAGATCTGTCAAGTTACCTGGAGGGGAGAAGTCTAATTCCCCAGAGGGCAATCCATTTTCAGGTGGCCCTACTCTCCAGAGAGGGAACGTGGTTTGGAAGGAGGCCTGGAATTAGGGCCAGCTTTTGCCCAGTGGCCCAGATTACCACTGTGAAAACAGTTGCTAGGTGGCTGTAAAGTGGTTTCTTCACAGGCTTTTTGGATGGAGTTGAACTTGGGAGGCCAGGATTTGATGTTTGCCTTTAGTCTGATTTTTTTTTAAAGAGTTTTCCGTTCCTTATCTTGGTTATTGAAAACTTTAAAGACAAGATCTACAAGCACCTTCTGTGGTGTTTGGGGTCTATTTTCTAATTCTTGGAGCTTTTTGCAGATGCTGCATAAAATTAGGAGATGAAGTGGTGGCATAGGAGAATTAAACCTGTGGGAGAGTTAGGGTGTATGTTTTTGTATTTAACCATGGCCTCTGAAAGGCGGTTCATAAAGAGGGCTGGGTTTTCGTCTTCCCACTGAGGCACTCATAGCTCACTTTTTTTCCCCACTCCTCCCAAGAGGCAAGTGATCTTATAATTGCAATCTGTCCTATCAGAGTCACCAGGTTGATATGTTCACTCAGAGTCTTCAATTTGTATCCTGAGGACCCCTTGAGCTGCCTTAGCATGACTGTCAAGGTGTTGATGGTAGAGCTCAATCATGTCATTTTCAGCCACCTGCCAAACACTCACCTTTTTTCATCAGCAAGGGTGAACAAGAGGATGTTATATATCCCCCAAATGAGGTTGTATGTTTGATTGAGTAGCAGGAATCCTTTTCTGAATTTATCAGGATTTTATGAGAAGGACTGCATTCATTGTTGGAAATATTCTAGATCAATAGTTGAGAAAAATGTGAATGCAAATGGGCACCTCAATGCCTATTACTTCAGCAAAGGGTAGAATGGGATGAGAAGAGGTCTGGGAAGGTATTGGGTGAGAAAAAAGAGTGTGAGAGGGTATTTAAGTGAGAGAAAAGGGCAGATTTGAGGAGGGAGCTGGGCCAGAGTAGGGCCACCATATATTGGAGAAGAGCAAGAGGGCTAGGAGGAGAGAAGGGCTAAGGGTTGGGCTGGTTGTTTGTCTAGTTGTAGTTATTGAGGTGTAGCAGGAAGCAATAGGGTGGAGGATCATCAGTGGGATCAAATTTGTCAATAGAGGAGGGTAGAGGGGCATAAAGTTATGATGTTGCTGAGCCTGGAGTGGGAATAAGAGTTTTCATAGGTTAAATGCAGAGGCAGGAGGTTTTTGTTTGGTGGGAATAATTTGGAAGGAGGAGAGAGTAGGACAGAGGAAAGGTTGCTCATGGAGGATAAAAAAGGGTTAGTTATAGGGAACCTCTGGCCATTTGCTATTTTTCTGGAGGAAGTTATCAAGGTCTTGGGGAATTTGAAAATCCAAAGTACCCTCAGTTGGCCAGAAATTACACAAAAGTGAATAAAAGATCAATTTTTTTGGTTTGATGTCTTCTTTTAATCCTTATTTGGAAAGATGATGTGGGAGACAGCTGAGAAGGGAGTCTCCTGATGTTTTTGAGGGAAAGTTGCCAATGTTGGGGGATGAGAAAGGTAGCCAGGGTCTGGAAACTAGTCACTGGGGCATCTCCCTGTGATTGGCCTCCTGACCAGGGTCCATAGACTCACAGAGCCAAATGAAATTGTCCTGCATGCTGAAAGGAAGCATCCCCTCTAATCAGTGGAGGAGGGCCCCCCTTTTGTGGTGTACTCAAATAGAGAACAAGAGGAAGGAAAAAGGGTTAGGAATGAAAAAGGCGGGTGACAGATTGACTTTCTTTGGGCACCAAGAATAAGTCAACTGAGCCAGAATTGTGCCTCAGAGGAGTGGCGATGGATTATCTGCTGATGGTGGATGTCTGGACTATGGTTTGGCAGGATGGTCCTGGCACTAGAGTTCAGGAAAGTGGTGCGTTTTGGGAAAGGGAATGGAGAGTTGATTACTGAGTTGGGTGGTCAGGGTCTGAAAGTTGCCTCTGGGGATTTTGAGAGCTCACCATAGTGTAGCCTTGTCCAGAGCCTTCACAGCAGGCAGTCAAGCCAGTGCATCCAACTCTTTGGAAAGGAAGGGAAATGGGGTGAGAAACAGGAGGTTCTCGGTCTCTAGAAGTAAGCCCAGGATGAGCTGCTGCTGCCCATTGCTTTCTAGATTGGAAGAGCCCCTGCTCTCGGGTCCCATTCCTGGCTTTTGGCACCATCTGAGCTGGAAAAGAAAGGACATAAATTAAACTGTCTAAGCAGGTTTACTGCTAAACCTGAGAAAGACCTGTCTCTGTGAGCAGAATAGAGAAAGTGTCTCTTACAGGTTAAGAGGGCTTTTTAATAGTGTTTTTTTGGCAGACTTTTGAATGGGTGGGTTGGAGAAATGGCAAGCTTGTGGCTTGTTGGTGTGTCCTTTGTGTTCTCTGTATCCTACTGACATGTCTTTAGGGGACTGCCTGTCACCTGCTGACGCATCATCTTGTGATCTATGGCCATCCTTTGGGGGACTGCTCATGGCCCGCTTACATATTCTCTATGACCTACTGACATGTGCTCTGTGACCTAAGTAAAATGAAACCTATGATGATGCATGGGCTCTTTCGAACTGGCAGTGTCCCTGTCTGGTCTCTATCAACACAAATGCATTACAAAGTGTGTGTACAGCACTTTAAATGTAACCTAATTTTCTGGTAAATTTTACTGAAAACAGACTGCTAATCAAATTAATCTACTTATTACAATAAATTAAAATTTTATGCTCTATTATAATATAGAAATTCTTGTGGAGACAATGCATGACCTAAATGATCTCACTTTTGTTCCCAAACCTGTCAGTGCATCAGTGTCACCTGAGAAGCTTTTTGTTTTGTTCTGTTTTTTGAGACAGTGTCTTGTCACTGTGCTGAATCTGATGGTCCCTGATTCTGAAATAAGGAACCTATCCCACACTTGTATATTAAGTTTGCACGTGTCTTACTGTGTAGTGGATCCAGCAGATAGATTCCATGCTCATGTGTATGGCAAGGAATGAATTGCAAGTGCACATCCTCTGGTGAATGGAAAGCAGCTGCATTGATTGAAGATCACATGAAGATGTCCATATTTCTGCTGTCCCTCCCAGCAGAAATAAAAAAGAGTGAAGTGAACAGAAAAGTGGTGTCAGGGCAACAGGAAAGCACAGAAAAGTACAACTCAGGTGTCTCTCATTGGGTATCCGGTTAAGATTGACAGGTATGATTGACAGGTGCTGAGGCATCTTCAGAGGCTTCTAGTGCACAGGAGTTTCCCAGAGTTCATTCTGATTAACTCTTTTTTTTTTTTTTTTTTTTTTGCGGCACCGGGGATTGAACTCACAACCCCACGCCTGCCTGACAGACGCGTAAGCCGCTGAGCCAAACTCCTGGCCCTGGTTTTTTGAGGCAGGGTCGCACTATGTAGCTCAGGCCAGTCTTGCGCTCGCGTTGTAGCCCAAGCCGGCCTCGAACTCACAACGCTCCACCTACCTCAGCCTCCCGAGTGCTGGGATTAAAGGCGTGCGCCACCACGCCCGGCTTATGATTAACTCATAAACGTGAGATGTAGTCCATATTTATGAACCATTAATAAGGTTTGGGTGAGGAAAAGTTTATTAATGGTCAAGCCAAGAGTTCTAAGGAATATGTGGTCTTGCCTAGAGCTTTGAAAATTTCCTGGGTCTTTGTTATTTTATTTTCTAGTTTTCTCATAACAGTGGAAAGAGCATTTGCCCTTGGTTGCATCCCAGATTCCAGTGGGTGGAGTGGAGTGGTCTCCCAGCCTTCACTGCACTGCCTGCAGTAGGTTTGGTGCATCAGCAAGAGATATGAGAAGGGTTTATTAGACAGATGTTTTACGATGCACTCAAGAGTGGAGTGTAGGCCTTAAGCTAGGATGAGACTAAGGTGTACTTTTCTCGTGTTATCTCAGATCCAGGTTCATGGGACACCAGCTGTCTCCACAATGTTAGCCATTTTTGATCCCAGTGAGATCAAAGTCGTGTACCTGAGTTGCACCAGTGAGTTGCAAGGGAGGTGCAGTGTCTGCCCTGGCCCCCATGATCTGCTGCTGGATCAGTCTCCAAAAAAAGTGGGTGATGACATTGCCAAGGCAAATGGTGACTGGAAGAGTGAGGATTACAGTGAAACTGACTGTTCAGAACAGACAGCCCTAGATTGATGTGGGGCCTTCTGCCTCTGTCCTGATCGTCAGGCCCCTCAAGGAACCAGCAGCAGACCCATGTGGCTTGGAGAGTGGTTTTTTTTTTTTTTTTTTTAACTTGTCTGATTGCTCTTGTTAGGACTTCCATTACTTTGTGAAATAGAACTGGTGAGAGTGGGCAGCCTTGCCTTGTATCTCATCGTAGTGTGAAAGTTTTTAAGTTTTTTCCCATCTATTTTAACATTAGTGGGGAGTTTTTCATAAGTGGCTTTTATTCTGTTGAGGAAACTTTCCTTCTGTATCTGAATGAATTGTTGAGAGCTTTTTTGAAGGAAGCGTAGCTCAAAAGTCCAAGGCCAGTCTGTGCCACTTAGCAAGACCCAGACAGGTGGGGAGAGGGAGACAGGGAGAGAGGGAGACAGAAGGAAGGCGGGAAAGAAGGAGAGAGAGGGAGAGACTGAGAGAGGGAGCGAGGAAGAGAGGAAGAGGAAGGATGAGGAGGAGGAGGAGCAGGAGGAGAGGGAGGGACAGAGGAAGGCAGGTAGGCAGGCAAGCTGGCTGGCTTTGAGCTTTATTGAATGCTATTTCTGCATGAATTGAGTTGATCATGTCCTTTTTTAATCTTTCTGTTAATGTGATATATCATTTTGATGGATTTGCATATGTTAAAGCTGCCTTTCATTCCAGGGATAAATCCCACTTGATCATAATGTACAATCTTTTTGACAGTGTTGTTGGATTCAGTTTCCTACTATTTTATTGGAGATTTTTGCATCAGTATTCATCAGAGAGATTGGCCTGTAGTTTTATTTTTCTTGTGATGTCCTTATGTGGCTTAGATGTCAAGATGATGTTGGCATCATAAAATATGTTTGAAAGTATTTCTTCTTAGTTCTAATTTTTAGAAGAATTTAAGAAAGATAGGAAATAATTACTTCTTTGATGCTTGATAGAATTTAGTATGAAGGAATCTGTTCCTGGGTTTTTCTTTGTTAGGATTTTGATTACTGTACTCTTCATACTATTCATCTCTTTAGGCCTTCTGTTTCATCCCAACTGAATCTTGGTAGGTTGTATTTTTCTGAGAATTTTAAATTTCTGCTAGGTTATCTAATTTGTTGACATGTAATTGTTTATACTAGCCCCTTTAGATATTTATGTTCCATATGGCAGCGCATGCCTTTAATCCCACCACTCCTGGAGGTTGGTACAGGAAGATGGCAAGTTGGAGCCAGCCTGGGCAACCTAGCCAGCTTAGTGAACCCCCATCTCAAAATTTAACGGAGCCTCCAAGTTCAACTTGCAGTATCATACTAGGAAAAAAAAAACTTTATTTCTTAGGTGTCTGCTGTAATTTGTTGTTTAATTTTTTATTTTAATGTACTTTAATCTTTTCCTATTTTTCCTAGACTGGTTAAGTGTTTACCAGTTGTATTTTTTCCTAAAACCTACTTAGTTTTATTTATTTTTTTCCTTCTGCTAATTTTGGGTTTGATTTTTTTTTCCTGATTCACTGAGTGATAATGTGAGATTATTTATGTGGGTTCTTCTAATATAGACATTTTGTTTGTCTTTGCTGTAAACTCTGCCCCATGTACTGCTTTTGCTGTACTGCATAAGTTTTGGTTTATTGTGTTTCCACTTTTTTCTCAGGAATTTTTAAATTTCCTTTTTTATTTATTCATTAAACCATTGGTTGTTTGGGAACATATGTGAATTTTTTTTTTTTTTTTTTTTTTTTTTTTTTTTTTTTTT
>RJWM01018145.1:0-10151 GCA_004363535.1 Dasyprocta punctata | reverse complement strand
CCAGCTTGATACATGAAATTTTGAAGCTTCTTCTTTGATTTATTGGTCCTATGTATTGTATTTTTAGTCTCAATTTCATTAATTTCCACTTATATTTATAGTTTTTTCCTTCTATTAGTTTTAGATTTGGATTTTTCTTGTCTTTCTATAGTCTTGAGATGCATCACTAGGTTTTTTTCTTTTTAATTTTAAAGAGAATAAAACCAAGGAAAATAAAACAGAATAAAGCCCATCAAAACAAACCAGTGTAAGTGACTTAGTGCTTCAAAACAATACAAAATCAATGATCGTTACCACAATGCCTCTTGTTGTCTTCAAAATAGCTGCAGATACCTTCAGACATAGTAAAAATAAAACAAAACAGAACTGAATAGAACCAGTAAAAACAAAACAATCAGTGTCATAAAGGACTTCAAAACAGGACAATAGTAAATCCAAAATGGCTACCATAATATATCTTGCTATCTTTGAAATAGCTGCCCATGCCACAGGATATAACAAAATTAAACAAACAAACAAAAAAGAGAATACAACTAAACCCAACAAGACAATGAAAATGATACATACAGGACTTCAAAACAAGATAATAGGGAATTAACAATAGCTACCACCTTCAGAAGGAGATCCCCATACATGCCACCCTGTATACCATTATCCTCTGAATAGATGATCAGACCACTGGCCCTAGACCTGCAAATTCAGTGAAACACCAAACACCAAAAGCATCAAATTGCATTTTACCTCATTAGCTATCATTGCAGCCTCTGTTTCTCTGGATCAGTCAGTTGCTCACAGTGGTGGTGTGTGTGGGGGTGTTGGCTCTTCTTGTTTCCCAGAGCATGTGCTGGAAGGGGCTGGAGTCTGGCTGTCTCCCCAGTGGCCTGCACATGGTGCTGATTAGTAGGGAGGGCTTGCTTCTTTGTGATTTCTTGTTCTCTTCCCCCACAGTCCATGAATGGAGCTGACTTATGGGAAATCATTAGGTTATTTATTTGGAATCTCTGTTCTTTTTATGTGTACATTGACAGCTATGGTCAAGGCAAGGTCATTTTCTGAAAAGGGTAGAGCTGGGGGATTGTATTGTGAGGATTTTGAAGTTGGGCAGAACCCAGTGTTAGTGACACATGCCTTAAATTCCAGATAGTCTGGAAGCTGAGCAGGGACACTCACAAGTTGGAGCCCAACCTGAGCGACTTAGACCTTGTCAGTAACACACACACACACACACACACACACACACTCACACACAGAGGTTGTGTCAGAAAGTGAAAAAGAAACAGAAATAATGGTAAGTAGTGCATAGGCCCCTGCTGCAGGTAGTGGTTTTGTTTTTAGGTGCTAAATCCAAGCTGCTTGTTGTGTGATTGTGCCCTATAACTGACTACTGGATTTAGGGCGCAGAGATTGTGGACAGTAGGAAAGATCAGTGGCTAGAATTTGACTAGATGAGTATCATTAACATCATAATGAGGCAAGCGATTCTATGGGTTTGTTAATGGTATTACAGCAGTGTTGCATTATGGAGCCTAAACTGGATAAGGAGAGAGATGAAGAAAATTCTGAAGAACAGGGAAAAGATAGAGGTAGAGGGATCAGTGAACTGGAGTCTTCATGAGTTTAAGTGGGTGATAGTGAGAATAGCAGACAAGGAGCAGGCTGGAAGCTTGTCATCAGAGAACATTATGTTTGAATTAATGATTTTGTAGGTAGAGTGGTAAAGTGTGGTAATTTCCAAGGGTGGGGGGATGTCAGTGGCTGATATGGAATGGAAGGAGAAAGTCAGTGGAAATGAGGTTAAGGAACTGAAAAAGCAACAGTAGAAATGCTATACTATACTTCTTATTAATTTTTCTTTCTTTCAAGTAGCAATAAAAATAAAACTTACACCCAGGATGTTTTCACTCTATTTAAAAATGCCATTTACAACCTGCATTATTGGGGCAAGATGAGTACATTCTATAGTCTGAGGCATTCATGAGAACTGATACTGTTCAGTAAATATTTCCTCTAGGGTCCATCTTTGTTCTATGAAATTTATTGTCTGAATGAAGCTTTTTCTTAGGTGGAGGACTGGATCTTTATTAGTGTTCACAGGAGACACATTTAAATGTCAGTTCTAGGATAGTTATTCTAGGCTATTCGAAGTCCATTCTCCAAGGGATTTGAATAACTCTCAAAATGAGTATTTACATTAGCTGTTGCAATAAAAAAAAAAGATTTGTGAATCTCTTCCTTTCTGGTATCCCTTTGACTTGAGATATGCTCAGGTTTCCTATTCTGAAAAAAATGTGTTTTTTTGCCTGAAGATGTGCAACTCATGGAACAGTTCTTGACAAGCATGGATGAGGCACTGAATTCCATGCCAAGCACCAAAATTTCCTCAAACTGTTCCATTCTTTCAAATTACTGTTTTAACTCTCTACTTGCTTTCATTGTTATGTTTATTTTTTTCTTTATTTATGGGAAAAAAGATATTTTTTTATTGAAAAACATTCCAGGGAAGAGTCCTAATCCTTATCATTACAATAGACAGCTTTTGGCAGTTAAGGGTATAGTTTTTTTTTTTTGTTTGTTTGTTTATATGCATATAGAAGTTCTTTTCATACTTTTAATCATGAAGTATGTGATATGAGGCTGAATTTGTTTGTTTTGTCTGCCATTGTATATCTAGTATGTGAATGTCACTTTAGGATGGGCTCCATGATTAAATGTCAAATAGATGAATGGTATATATTTTAAACTTGCATTTTGGATTTTTCTATGTAACAAATCAAGCATTTTCAGTTTTCAGGTTCTTTATAATAGTAAAAAAAATTGTTTTTACACTACTAGGCGATTGAATCCAGGGGAGTATGCTACCACTAAGCTACATTCTTCGTCCTTTTGTTTTCTTTTTTCTTTTTCTTTTTCGAGACATGATCTCACTAAGTTGCCCAGGTGACATTCAGACTTGCAATCTCTTGCCACACCCTCCCTGATTACTGGCATAACATGTGTGTGCCATAGTACCCAGCTTCACAAAGTAATTTATTATTTTTTGGAATTTAACAAATCTATATTGGCAATTATGATAACATCAATTAGATGTTAAGAATTTGTAACAGTATAGAAATCTGATTTTCAACAAAAATTAAGCTTGTTTTTTTTTAGCTTTTCATCTTATTTATTGGATATCATTGTTTTCACACTAATTATGTTTCTTTGTGGCACTGAATTCAATGTTAAATATTCTCTTGCCAGGTATTAACTAGCCCATAGGGTATAACATCATGTTAGAGCAACCCATCTCATACTTTTCTGCTGTAAGTTTGTACTTTTAGCATAACACTAGCTGTCTGTGTGTCTCAGTAGCTGCACCTGGGGGAGCAGAAAGCAATCTTTGTGTTTACTCACTTGATAGGATCAATGACAAGGTGTGTGCATGTGTGCAAAGTGTCAAATAAGGACATAATCCTCTAACAGGTTTTGTGTATGTTTACCTTAGCATCACAGGCAGGTAAAATATACCCACGTACTTTATCATAATGGAATGTGAGTGTGACTCATAGCAGCTACACCTAGGGAAAGCAAAAACCCATATGTGCATTCAATCCATTTGGCAGATGAATGGCAAGGTGTGTATAGGAACTCCAAAGCAGCAAGAAGTGAGTTTTATTCATGAAATGCTCATTGCTAAATTTATGTGCATGTAGGATTTGTTTTAAAAAAAGGTTTTTATTTGATTTTTGTAGTAGAAGTAGCCCAACTCAGTACAGTGGCACATGAAAAACCAGATTTATAAGTTTGGGAGGAGGTTGAAAGTGAATTATCAGGTCACTCATCCATGAGTGGTGAAAATGGTAATGGCTTTGATGTTGGCCGTGTGAGCCATAGTTTATATGACAATGAAATGGATCAAGGATTGACCAATACACAGGGAATGGAGATGTCCTTGATTCAGATGATGAAGAAAGTAGCAATATGAGTACATATTTGACTAGTTGAAATTGTTCAAAATGGTCATGCAGCCAATGTTAGAACTGGGTCTGAAAATAGAGTGACACTCTTGGCAGGAGTGAAACCTATTGGTTGGGATGCCAGCACTTCCACTCAATGTTGGAAATTGTAATAGACAGAATGCTACAAGATGTGAAATATACAAATGCTGAAATACAAGTAAAACATTATGTATACACCAATAGCCATACTCAAAAATGTATTTATTATGACACTTCATTAGCTAAACTGATATCATTCATAGGTCTGCTGTACTTAGCAGGGCTTTCTCATGATAATCTCAGGAATGTAAAAAACTTACAGCAAATCAGCCATAAAGAAGAATAAAGTTGAAACTTTTATAGGTAAATGGTTGCAACTTGAGACTATACTCATAAGTGAAATAAATCAGACTCTCATGTGTAAATATCATATTGTCTCTCTAGTGTAAGAAGCTGAAAGAGTAAATAAGATCCAAAATTTACAATAGATATTGTGAAATGGGAAGAAACTGTTCAAAAGGAAAGAGAACCTGGGATGGGGGAAAGGAGAAAAGAAGGAAAGATATATATATATATATCTCCACACACACAAGATTTAAGATAGTTATACTAATTTCAATTAGTTCATTGAAATGTTTGTGCCTATTTTGTTTGATCAGTTTTTCATACCTATGTCTTGTAATATGAGCAGCTACTTTAAAAATAACAATGTGCAATATATTAGCCATTATTAGTCTCCTACTATCTTGTTTTGAAATTTTGTATCGTTGTTCTTATTGCTTTTTCTCTTTAAAATAAAAAAAAAATCCATGGGTGTGGGCTTGAGGTTTGTAGAATAACAATGACAGGAAGGAGATTTGGTTTCCTTCAAAATTACCTAGAGGGGGCTGGGTGTGGTTGTGCATGCCTTTAATCCCAGCACTCAGGAGACTGAGTCAAGAGGATCATTGTGAGTTCGAGACCAGTCTGGGCTACAGAGTGAGTTCAAAATCAGCCTGAACTGCATAGTGAGACCCTGTCTCAAAAAATAGGTCCAGGGATTTAGCTCAGTGGCATAAGCGCCTACCTGGTATGTGCAAAGTTGTGAGTTCGATCCCTAGTACAAAAAAAAAAGATTTACTAGAGTTTGATGACAGATCTACCCACGAAGAAAGAAGAACTGATGATTTGACTGCTATCTGTTAATTTTTTGACAGATTTGTGTAACTGTCAAACAATTTACACACCATCTGAATACATGACTATTGAACATCTTGCAGAGTTTCATGGTCACAGGCAGTATATGCTAAAAAAAAAACCCTTCAAAATACAACATAAAAATGTATGCCCTTGTAGATGCAAAGATATGATGCTTTTAATTTAGAATTTTATCGTGGAACTCAGTCACCAGGTCCTTATTTGTATAGTAATAAACCAAATGATGTTGAGAACCGACACCTTGCTCCCATCTCCCAAACTAATTGGAATGTGATATTTGACAGTTGGTTTACCAGTTTCCAGTTGATACTACATCGATTAACAGAACACAAATCAAATAGCATTGGAACTGTATATAGGAACAAAACATAAATTCCAAAGGAAGCATTAAAATTTCAAAACAAAATTATAGGGGCTGGGGGTATAGCCCAGGGGCATAGCACTTATCTGACAAGTGCAAGGTTATGAATTCTTTTCCTGGTACCAAAACAATGAATAAATAAAAAATAAAAAACAAGCCAGAATTGTATACTATAATCTTTGGATTTCAGAAAGATATAGAATTGGCATCCTATATGGCAAAGAAATACAAACTGGTACTGCTGAATGTCAACAGTGCACCATTTTGGAAATATTGATAGGGAAACCTTGACGAAGGAGAAGCCTTAGATAGAAATTTTCTACAATGAAAACAAAGGCAGAATAGATATTGTTGATGAGTTATGCAGCAGCTATGATGTCAATCAAAGCACATAGTGTTGGTTAATGGTTGTGTATTACTTGATCCTAAACCTGAGGCATAGGTAGTTTGATAGTTTACAAAGAAATCACAAGTGCAAGATACCATTGAGAAATTTTATTCGAGAATTGAGACTGGAACTCATAAAAGATAATTTACAGCAGAGGAAAAACAAAATGCTTCTGCCCAGGAAACTACATTGAAAAAATATGGTCTATACTGGTGAGCTGACAAGTAGTCAGCCAGGTCCAGCATCACAAAGACCTTCTACAACAACAGGAAAACCAAAAAAATGTGTACTGTGCCATACAAAAAAGAATGGGAAGGATCAGGGATATAACTCAGCGGCATAGTGCCTCCCTGGAAAGCGCGAAGTCCTGAGTTCAATTCCCAGTACCAAAACGAAGACCGGAAAGCAACACATAGATGCTATCAGTGTAAGCGATACTTGCGTATGGAACCCACAGTTTTAGTGTGTGAAGATTGCATTGGGTGTGATGATTGAAGCAAAGATTATTTCTATGGTAGATTTTTGTTTGTGTTTACATTGTAGTTCACATAGGTTTTATTTCTAATGTTATCTTTTAGATTTCGTAAGCAAGTAAACAGCTGATGTGAAAATGCTCATGTCTATTATAAGCACTGATTATGTATTTTATGCTTTATGTTATTGATATCTTACTTTCCTCTTAAGTGCATATTGTGCAGTATATTAGGAAAATCCTGACAAAACAGGAAGATGAGAGGTGGCAAAAATGGTCTGTCACACAGGAAGGGAAAGCTAAACACATGTAAATGAGATGTGTGCATGGAATATGCAGACATGTGTGAAGACTGTCTTTGGTGTGACAATTGAAGCTAAGAATATTTTTTTGTTGTATATTTCTATTGCTATTTTCATAGTACTTCATACAGGAATTTATTTCAGAAGCTATCTTTTTAGGTTTTGTAAGCACGTAAACAACTGATGTGAAAATGTGCAATACACTTGAAGAATTTAATAATTTATTTTATTCGTATATTATGGTCCTGCTAAGTATACATTGTATAATATAATAAGAACCTCCTGACAAAGTAGCAAGACCAGCAAGATGTCAACTATGTCCTGCAATAAGACCAGGAAAGCAAAACACATGTGCTTTCAATATAAGCAATACCTGTGTATGGAATGTGCTATTGCCAGGTGTGAAGACTGCCTTAGGTGTGATAATTGAAGGAAAGATTAGGCTTTCGTACAGTTCTATTGGTATTTTCATTGTAGATCATATAGGAATTTCTATTATCTTTTAAACTTTGTACAGAAAACAGTTGTTGAAAATTTTGATGGTTTTCTATAAACACTCAATACATACTAAAAATTCAATACTTCATTTTTTAAATTTTTTCCTGTCAAGTACTCATTGTTTAATGTAATCAAACTCATAGAATTAAAATTAATAATTAATCAATAGAAATATTCTAAAGAATAAATGTTTGTATTACATCTACAATAATGCATCTTTTTGACAAAATTGCTAGTATGCCCCAAAGGCTAGCAAATTGAAGTGAAGAAAAGAGAAATAATATAACTAATCCAAACAAAAGAAATACTTGATTGTTTTCACCTGAAATGTTTGACTATAATTCTGTGATGTGTTTTGGTTCCATATATTCTCCCCCAATTTTTTTTTAATTTTTATTTTTATTTGTCCACATTTGAGGTGTATAATAATTTTATTCATCTTGGAGGATTGGTATATGTACATAACACATCTTGATTCTTTTTTTCTTTATCTTCCTTCTCCTGTCTTCTCCCTCCTTCCATCTCTTGGTCTTCTTCCCTTTTCCAAAATAGGTATCTCCTGTTACTCTACCTGTTATCTTTTATTTTGCCCTTTAATTTATATTTCATTTTGTCATATAAGAGAAATAATGCAATATTTATGTTTGTATGTTTGATTCATTTCACTTGACATTATGGTCTCATGGTATATCCATTTTCTTTCAAATGACTCATATATCCTTCTTCATGGCAGAGTGGTAATCCATTGTTCAAAAATGCTGTCTTTATCCATTCGTCTCTCGATAGATGGATATGTAGGCTACTTCAAAGCTTTAGCTATTATGAGTTGTTTGCTATTAACATGGGTATGCATGTATCACTGTCTTTAACTTTTTCAGGACAATACTCAGAAGGAGAATAGTTGAGTCAAATGGATTTCTACTTTTACTTTTGTTCTCTTTTACTTTTTTGTGGAATCTTAATACTAATTTTCATAGTGAACTAGTTCACATTCTCACCAACTATGTAGAAGGGTTATTTTTCTCCTACAGCTTCTCTAGCATTAGTTATTGGTTGACCTCTTGATGGTAGCCATTCTTTCTAGTGCAAGATGGAATCTCAGTGGTATTTATATTTGCATTTTTGAATGGGCCAGAGATTTTGAACATTTATTAGTCATTTGTACTTTTTCTGTCAAGTATACAGAAGCTATAATACTTCTGGTGACAATTTTTGATTGAGTCTTTTATTTGGAGGGTGTCTGATTTTTTCAGTTTTTTATATATTCTTGATAGGAGTCTTCTGTCTGAGGAATACCTGCAAAAGTTCCTATTCTGTAGGTTGTTTCTTTACTCTGTTGGTTGTTTCCCTTTGCAGTGTAGGAGCTTTCACCTTGATATGCTCCTATTTGTTAATTCTTGATGTTATCTCTCGTGCAATTGGCGTTCTGTTCAAAACATTGTTGTCTACTCATATGTCTTCAAGAGTTTTACCTATTTTAGCTCCTAACAGATTAAGTGTTTGTGTTTTAACATTAAAATCTTGATTTTATTTTGATTTTATTTAGTACATGATGAGATATACAGGTTTGGATTCAGTCTTCTACATGTAGCCAGTTTTCCTGGCACCATTTGTTAAAAAGGCTATTTTTTCTCCAGGGTATGTTTTTGGACCCTTTATCAAAGATCAGATGGCTGAGTGTGCATGGAATTGTCCCTGCATCTTCCATTCTGTTCCATTGACCCACATGTCTTTGTTAATGCCAGTACCATGCTGTTTTTTTTTTTTTTTTTTTTTTTTTTTTTTTTTTTTTTTTTTTTTTTTTTTTTTTTAATCACTGTAGCTTTGTAGTAGCTTTGCTTCTCTTTTCTATATGCATCTGTCTTGGTTACTTTTCTCTCATTGCTGAGACAGAATACCTGACACCCAAAATGAAGAAAGGAAAGGCTTATTTATCTTACGGTTCTTGGAGGTTCCAGTCCATATTCAGCTGGCTGCAGGGCAGGGTGGCAGGGCAGAACAGCCATTCATGGTGGCCACCAAACAGCAAGGCGTGAACCCACACAAGAGAGAGAGAAGACACCCCTTCTTCCCGCCCTTACACTGTATGTTGGCTCCACCCCTGGGTGGGTGCAACAGTCATATCACCAATTGCAGTACTAGACAACAAGCCAATCATGAATGCCAGACTCAGCCCTGTCCATGATTACATGAGGCTTAAGTGGGGGCTATTCGACCACAATATAACATTCCACCCCTGGCCCTCCAAAGATTCCTGTACATCCTTTATACAGAAGACTTTTAGTCCATCTCCAAGAGTTGCCGAAGTCCTAACAGTTTCAGCATTGCTGAAAAGTCAAAGTCCCAAATCTCTGAGGTCTGTGGCAAACTCTTTTAACTGTAACCCCCTGCACAAATGAAAATGAGGTTAAACACTTCCAACATGTAGAGGAACAAACATTACCATTCCAAAAGTTACACACAGGGGAATACAAAGCATTGGAACAATTGCTAGTCCAAAATCCAGCAGGGCAAACATGAAGTCCTATAGTTGCAGGTACAACATCTGAAACAATCTGTGGCAAATTGTGAGCTCCAAAAGACTTGAGTGACTGCACCCCAACAGTACTTTTAGGGGTTTTAACTCCCATAGCTTCTCTCTTAGGCCTATTCTGCTGAATTCTTGCAGCTTTCCTTGAATAATCTACGTTCCTGGCTTTTTTTAAACTTCTGGGTTAAGCCGGGCGTGGTGGCGCACGCCTTTAATCCCAGCACTCGGGAGGCTGAGGTAGGCGGAGGGTTGTGGGTTCGAGGCCGGCTTGGGCTACAACGCGAGCACAAGGCCGGCCTGAGCTACATAGTGCGACCCTGCCTCAAAAAAACCTGGGCGGGGAGTTTGGCTCAGTGGCTTAAGCGCCTGCCCTGGCAGGCGCGAGGTTGTGAGTTCAATCCCCGGTGCCGCAAAAAAAAAAAAAAT
>RJWM01018144.1:0-42150 GCA_004363535.1 Dasyprocta punctata | reverse complement strand
GTTGCTTTGGAGGAAGACACAGTTCTTCTTCCATGTTCAGTATCCATACCTCCTTAAAAAAATAGTTCTGAACAAAGGCAGTCAGTTCCACCTGCAGAAAATGGACAGAAATGGAAGAGACTCATGGAGAAACGTTTCCTAACAAAGAATGCACAGATCTTTGAGGCACTTGTGCTTTGTCATTTTTATCTCTGTCATCTGTTTTATTATGAATATGATTACATCTGTTTTTATATCAAGTTCGCCAAAGCCGTAATTCACCAATGCTTTTGTCCTTTAAGTGTTCACACATCAGTATTGGTTCCTCAGGAGATCCTGTAAGTAGCAATCCTGTTTCATTTTTTTTTTTATTATTTAAGAGAAAAAAGACACAGAAAAGAAAGACAAAAAGCAAAAGAGGCAAACATACAACAACAGCAAATCCAAAACAGTAACATTATAGGTTTACAAAACAAGATGATAGGAACTTGACAATGGTTGCAATATTGCATATCATTACCTTCAACACGGTTGTTTAGATTAACAGATATAGACTTGTAAAATTGATCTAATCATATGAATATTAACTGTTCTTTCTCAACTAATACATTCAGCAATATAGTCATTTTAGCTATCTTACATATATATACATATATATATGTATATATATATATATATATATATATATATACAGATTTGTCTTTTTCCTTTTCCCTTCCTTCTTTCCTCCTTTTCCCTTTCTCAATTACTTTTGCTCTTTGAGCAGTTTCTTACCTTTACACAGTATTTAATTTAGATTTTGGATCATATATACTGTTTCAGTTTCTTACACTAGGGAGACAATACGGTATTTACACATGTGAGTTTGATTTATCTCACTTATGAGTATGGTCTCAAGTCATGTCCATTTACTTATAAAAGTCTTCATGCAATCTCTCTTGATAGCTGAGTAGTACTCCATTGTATAAAAATACCACATCTTTCTTATCCATTCCTTGATTGATGGGCACTTGGGTTGTTTCCAAAATTCAGCCATTACAAGTTGGGTTGCTATAAACATGGGTGCACAAATATCACTGTGGTATGATGTTTTCAATTCTTCTGGGAAAATGCCCAGAAGCAGGATACCTGGGTCAAATGGAATCGCTAATCCTGGCTTCTTGAGAAACCTTCAGACTGATTTCCACAGTGGTTGCACCAGTCTACACTCCCACCAACAGTGAAGAAGAGTTCCTTTTTACCCACAGCCCCTCCAGCATTTGTTATTGGTTGATATTTTTATCTTGGCCATTCTTTCTGGAGTGAGATGGAATCTCAGTGTTGTTTTAATTTGCATTTCCCGAATGACCATTGATGTTGAACATTTTTTCATATATTTATTTGCCATTTGCATTTCTTCCTCTGAGAAATGTGTGTTCATCTCAGTTGCCTATTTTTCGATTGGGTTCTTGAATTTTATGGGCCTGGTTTTTTTTTTTTTTTTAATTCTTTATGTGTTTCAGATAGAAGTCCTTTGTCTGATGGACAATTGACTAAGATATTTTTCCAGTTCACGGTTTTCTCTTCACTCTTTTGGAGATTTCCTTTGACATGCAAAAACTTTTTAGCAAGATGAGATCCCAGTTGTTGATTCTGGGAAGTGTTTCCCGTGCATTTGATTTTTGTTCATGAACTCTCCGCTACTCCTATGTCATCAAGATTTTTACCTACTTTATCTTCCAGCAAATTTAGTGTCTCTTTTAATATTCAGATCTTTGATCCATTTTGACTGTATTTTAGTGCATGGTGATAGACATGGACCTCATTTTAGTTTATAGCATATAGAAAGCCAGTTTTTCCTGCAGCATTTGTTAAAGAGGCTATCTGCTTCCAGTGTACATATTTGGCCCCTTTGTCAAAGATGAGGTGGCTGAGTGTGTTTGTAGTTGTGGCTGTGTCTTCTAATCTATTCCATTGATCTTCCAGTCTGTTTCTATTCCACTACCATGCTGATTTTCTCACAGTAGCTTTGTAATATAGTTTCAAGTTGGGGATTGTGATGCCTCCTGCCTTACCTTTGTTGCCCAGAATTGCCTTTGCTATGCTAGGTCTCTTCTGGTTCCAGATGAATTTCAGGAATGCTTTCTCTAGCTCTGTGAGGTATGCAAGTGGTATTTTGATTGGGATTGCATTAAATCTGTATAACAATTTTGGGAGAATGGCCATTTTCATGATATTTGTTCTTCCTATTCATGGACAGGGAATATCTTTCCATTTTCTGAAATCCTCTTCAATTTCCTTTTTCAGAGTAATGTAATTTTCACTCTATAGATATTTTACTTCCTCTGTTAGATTGATTCCTAAGTATTTCATTTTTTTTTTTTGGATGCTATAGTGAAGGGTGTGGTTTCTGTTATTTCTCTCTCAGTGAGTTTGTTATTTGTGTATAAGAATGCTATTGATTTTTGACCTTGTATCCCACATTACTGATTTTGGTTGTTATATCTAGAAGTCTTTCAATGGATTTTTGTTATTTGTGTATAAGAATGCTATTGATTTTTGACCTTGTATCCCACAACATTACTGATTTTGGTTATTATATCTAGAAGTCTTTCAATGGATTTTTGGGGGTCTTCTATGTAGAGTATCATATCATCTGCAAATAATGATAATTTTACTTCTTCCTTTCCTATCCTTATTCCTTTTATTTCTTTCTCTTGTCTAATTGCTCTGGCTAATGTTTCCAGAGCTATATTGAATAGGAGTGGTGATACTGGACATCCTTGTCTTGTTCCTGATTTTAGGTTGAAAATTTTCTGTTTTTGTCCATTTAGTAAGATATTGGCTGTTGGTTTATGATGTATGGCTTTTATCAGGTTGAGGTAGAGACCATCTAGTCCAATTGTCTGTAGGGTTTTTATCATGAATGAGTTTTGGATTTTGTGGGAAGCTTTTTCTGCATCTATTGAGATGATCGTGTGTTTCTTGTTCTTGGCCCTGTTGATATGGTGTATTACATTTATTGATTTGCGTATGTTGAACCATCCCTGCATTCCTGGGTTGAATCCCACTTGATCATGGTGTGTAATCTTCCTGATGACTTGCTGTATTCTATTTGCCAATATTTTATTGAGGATTTTTGCGTCTATGTTCATTAGGGAGATTGGCCTATAATTAATTTTCTTTTTTGGTTGGGTCTTTCTCTGGTTTTGATATTAAGGTAGTAAGTTGCTTTCAGGAATGAGTTAGGGAGAGGTGCTTCCCTCTCAATTTCATTGACAAGTTTGAGGAGTGTTGGCATTAAGTCTTCCCTAAATTTCTTGTAGAATTCAGCAGTGAATCCATTAGGACCTGGGATTTTTTTGTTTGTTTGTTGGTAAGGTTCTAATTACATTTTCAATTTCATTAGCTGCAATTGGGTTATTCAGCAGTTATACATCGTCTTGATTTAGCTTTGGTAATTCATAGTTTTCTAGGAATCTGTCCATTTCTTCTGTGTTATCAAATCTATGTGAGTAAAGATTTTCGAAGTAGGTGTTGATGATCTTCTGTATTTCCACCGGGTCTGTAGTGATTTCACCGTTTTCATTGTTTATGTGTGTTCTTTCCATTTTTCTGATGTGGGCATTTAGTGCTATAAATTTCCCTCTGAGGACTGCTTTCATTGTGTCCCACAGGTTCTTGTATTTTATATTTGCATTTTCATTCAATTGTAGATATTGTTTAATTTCTTCTTTAATTTATTTTGTAAACCATTAATTGCTTAGGAGAGTATTATTCAATTTCTATGTGTTTATGGGTTCTCGTTGGTTTTTTATCATTAATTTCCTATTTTATTATGCTATGGTCAGATAATATGCATGGAATTATTTCAGTTCCTTTGCACTTACTTAAGCATGTTCTGTTGGCCAGTAGATGATCTATTTTAGAGAATGACCCATGTGTAGCTGAGAAGAATTGTGTATTCTGATGTTGATGGATGGAGCACTCGGTACACATCTACTAGGTCCATTTGTTCACAAGTTTGATTCAGTTGTTATTTCTTTGCTGATTTTTTGTTTGGTTGATCTGTCTCTTTGTGACAGTGGGGTGTTAAGGTCCCCCATTATAACTGTATTATTGTTTATTTGGTTTTTCATGTCTATTAAGATTTGCCTTACATAGTTGGGTGCTCCCATATTTGGTGCATATATATTTATGGTTGTAATCTCTTCCTCTTGAAGTTTTCCTGTAACAAGTATGTAGTGACCTTCCTTATCTCTTTTGATCATTCTCGGTTTGAAGTTCACATTGTCTGCAAACAAAATATCTACCCTGCTTTTTTCTGGGTTCCTGTTTCATGGAGTATTGCTTTCCATCCTTTGATTTTTAGTCTGTGAGTTTCCTTTTGAGTTAAATGTGTTTGTTGTACACAGCACATTGTTGGATTTTGTTTCTTAACCCACTCTGCCAGTCTGTTTCTTCTTATTGGTGAGTTAAGACCATTTACATTGATTGATATAACTGATATATACTGACTCATCCCTGTCATGATATCTTTCTGTTGTTGGTTTTCTACATTTTCTGTTTAATTGTTTGTACTGCTTAGTGGTTTCCTTTTGTTGTTGTTCTTAGGATTGTGGCCATCTTTGCCTCTTTCTTTTTTTTTTTTTTTTTTTGCGGCACCAGGGATTGAACTCACAACCTCACGCCTGCCAGGGCAGGCACTTAAGGCACTGAGCCAAACTCCCAGCCCTTTTTGCCTCTTTCTTGAGTGTCGTTCAGTACTTTTTGTAGTGTTGATTTGGTGGCCATAAATTTCTTCAGTTGTTCTTTGTTGTGGAAGTATCTTATTTCTCCATTGATTTTTAAAAATAATTTTGCAGGATACATCAATCTGGGTTGAAAGTGGTTTTCTTTCAGGATTTGAAATACTTCACTCCAAGCTCTTCTTGACTAGAAAGTTTGTGTTAAAAAGTCTGCTGTGATTCTGATAGGCTTTCCTTCATAGGTGATCTGTTTCTTTTCTCTGACAGCTTTTAGTAGTTTGTTCTTGTCTTGTATTTCTGATACCCTAATTATTATATGTCTGGTGTTCTGTATGCCTCCCTTACCTGTATATCAGACTCTCTTCCCATGTTTGGAAAATTTTCTGTTATTATTGCCGCATATAGTCTTTGCAGGTCATTTGTATTGGCCCCTGGTTTTTCATTGATGCCTATTAATCTTATGTTATTTCTCTTGGCATCATCTTGCAGCTGTTGAATTTTTGTTTCTTGGTTCCTTGTTATTTTTAAGAGATCTTTTCTTTCATGATCATAGGCTTCCACGCTGTCTTCAAGGTCTGAGACTCTACCTTCAGCTTCATTCAAGCGATTTTGCCAACTTTCCATGGAATTTTTAATTTCCTGAATTTCCCTTTGAATCTGTTTCATGCTTTCTCTTTATGTCTTATTTTGTTCATTCAAAGTTTCCATCATTTTCTTATGTTCTTCTATTTTTTAATCTTGCTCTTCTTTAGATACACACAGCATTTCTTTCAGAATGATTTTCATTTCATTTTTTAGCTGAGAGATTATTTCTGATTTGAGTTCCTCTATAGCTTCATGGAGTTTCTTTACTTCAGTTGCTATCATTTCAGAAGGTTCAGTTGTGTGATTCCCAGTGTCTTCCATTTCAGTGTCTCTTGGGTTTGTTCTCAGTGGGCTGGGGGATTGAAATTGCCTCTTGCTCTTTCGTTTTGTCATTTTCTTCTGGTACTTGTGTGGCTGGGCAGGCAGCCTCCTGATCGATTGCACTGGAACACTACGATGGGTAGAGCTTCAATCCTCCAATATCCCCATGGCTAGCTGATGCACAACCCCAGATTATGGTTCTGGAAATTTGTGCTCTGTGGTCTGTGAGGCTGGCTGTGTGTTTCCCTGATGTACTTTGTTAGATTGCTCTGGGACACTGGGCTGCACAAAGTTTGTATCCTCCCTGTAGCTATCAGGGTCACACCCCTGGGGTTTGTTGCTGGGGCCTAGAACATGGCTATGTAGCATTCAGAACCTCCACAACCCAGGTGGCTAGCAGAGATGCACCCCTTGGGTGTGTCACTGGACCTTCAGCCTGGCTTGGTAGAGTTTGGATTCTCTGGGACCTGGGTGGCTAGGTGGAGCGCACCCCGGAGTGTGGCACCACCAGGAACTTGTGTTTGGTTGCGAGGAGTTCAGAGCCTCTGCAGCATGGGGTAAGCCCAGGTGTGCCCCTGGCCTAAGGTGTTGGTGCCTTGCTCCTGGCTGGGTGGAGTTCGCAGCCTCTAGAATGTGCCATGGGGCTGCACCCCTGAACAATAGAGTTTGCGCCTTGTGTTCTAATGGGCAGAGCTCAAATTCTCCAAGGCACTGCAGCTATGCTGATCACTCCCTGATGAGCGGCTCTGGGGCTCTGGACTGGGCTGGGCTTGGTTACCTCTGTGTCCTGTGAGGCTGGCTGGGCGTTCCCCTGATGGATTGCGCTGGGATGCTGGGCTGGGCAGAGCTCGATCCTCTGTGCGGATAGTGAGGGCTTACCAACGGAGTGTGTCGCTGGACCTTCTGCCTTACTGGGTGGGGATCTGAATCTCCGGGATCCAGATGGCTAGGTGGAGCGCACCCTGGAGTGTGGCACCACCAGGACCTTGCATCTGGCTGCAAGGAGTTCAGAGCCTGTGGAGTGAGGGGCAAACCCAGGTGTGCCCCCTGGCATATGGTGCCAGGGGCTTGCTCCTGGGTGAGCGGAGTTCGCAACCGCAAGACTCTTTCATGTTCTCAGTCTGATGGATACACCTCAAATTTTTCTTCTTTGTCTTTTAGAACTGTTCAGTGTTTTGGTTTGCTTTGTACTCATGATGACATTTTAATCTTCTCTAACTCCTTTTAAGATATCTTACTGTAATTCTAATTGCTGACTATGAACTTAATGTTGATATCATTTTATCAAATATAATTTAACATAGTCCCCTCAGCATAATGCTGAAGCAGCGAACATAGGCAAAAATTCTTGCCACATTGCCCTTACAAACTCTGGCAGACACGGTTGAGCTTTCTGTGTTGCTTAATCCTTTTGGCAACTTAATGAGAGTGACCTTATTCTCTCTCCTCTGTTACAGCTCTGACATCCCATGGTGGGTGGCCTTCCTTTGGCTTTGCCTCGCTGTGGCTATCATGGTTCTTTCCCTGCCCTCCTATTCGTCTGCATACCTACCTTACCCTTATACACCTGAACTGTTGCCCAGACAATTCAGAGAAGGGAAGGGTAGAGAGGGCATTTTGTAGTTTTAAGAAAATAGTAAAATTGTTCACCCAAGGAGAGAGGAAAAAGACTTGTTTTTATACTCCATGTCCTGTCATGACTTTTAACATTAATTTCTAGTCAACAAATTGCCTAGTCAAATAATGTTTAAAAAATGTTCTTAAAATTTTGGTCAATTGGAAGTGTGTCTAGGTTATTTTCAACAGCTTTTGCAGCCATCAAGTTCTGGTTCTACACATGTGGTCTTCAGAGACAGAGACATTTTTACGAAGTTCAGCACAAAAGTTCAAAGAAATTTGCTGCATTTTAAACCTTGCATTGTTCTTAGGAAACCTTGAGCATTTACACTTACAGAGTTTGTTTAAGTGTCATGATTTAAAATTTATGATTACAGAATTTTTTTTTTTTTTTACATTTTGGTACTACAAAATGCATAATAAACAAGAGTGCTTATTTAATAAAATAAAATAATTTTATATGAACCAGTGGGTATCAGAATACCATAACTATCTAGTTTACAGATTTTTTTTAATGGATCCATGTTGTAAAGCCACATTGAAAGAATAAAACTAAATCTTTTTTGTTCTAAGATCCTTTAGACACTGTTGGTTTCAATCTCAAATGCCAGTTGCTTAATACACTTTGGATAAAAGGTAAGTTGAATATAAAAGCAAATTAGGAGCCACACAGTTGGCTGTGAACAAATTCTGAACATAATAAGTTAGATAATTGAATATATTTGCTGTCAAAAGGTATTAGAGATGTGTTCCTCACTGCTCAGGAGAGCCACTCTTTCATTTCTGCTTTAAGGATTTATATTTTATTTTTAAAGTATCTTACCCAAGAGGAAAAATCTTGAATTGTATACTTTCATAATTTTATTATATTTCCTGTTTATATATTCTTGTACCTCTTCTCTCTTATGCTAATTTTCATTTTACTTTTTTACTTTATATTATCTTGATGTATTTCCTTGAGGTCTTTACCAGTGACTATTCTGTTATTTTTTGCATACTGTATATTGAATCTGTCTCATGAGTGTCCCTACTCTCACCACTTCTTTCCTGTTTGCCTTCCTGCCTTCCTTTGTTTTGGTTGTAATATTCTCTCAGGGAAAATCTCTCAGGGATATTCATTGAAGATATTCTCCATGAATCCACGCACATCCTCTTGAGGTGATGGTTCTGTAATTCACTGATCTTTTTTCTTTAATATTCTTACTTTAAGTATCAGTAGACCTTCATTGACTTTATATTTAGCAATGAAAGACTTTTTTCAGTGGATTGGAATAGTGTGGATTTTCTGTATTGTTGCATGGGCTTAAATATCCATACAGGTTCATTGCTAAAAGAAATTTTCTCTGGTACTGGCCTTATGATTAGCATAAACACATGTTGCAGAAGCTGAATTTTTATTGCTAACAGTGGGATATCTGTGAAATAAAGAACATTGTATATGATTCAGTTACATGGTATTTCCTCTTTTTTTTTTTTTTTTTTTTTTTTTTTTTTTTTTTTTTTTTTTTTTTTTTTTTTTTTTTTTGAGACAGGATCTCATTGTGTAGTCCAGCCTGACCTCAAACTCACAACACTCCTCCTTTCTCAGCCTCCCAGGTGCTGGAATTACAGGCATGTACCACTTTGCCCAGCTTGCCTCCTTTTTTCTTAATGCTTTTTGAGTAATTTAGATTAATACTTGGATGAAACAATTTTATAATTAACTTTATTCAGATATAATTTCTAATTTACTCAGAACACTTGATGGTATGAAATGACTAGGAGTAATTTAACTCATTAGATTAATACTAATTTTGGTGAAAAATGTAAATGTAGACTTGGCTAAAGGAACTAATTTGACCCTGACATCATGATTGCTCTGTTTTTTCTTATACTTTATGTATTTCTCTCATATAACCTAATGTTAATGATCTGTCTTTCACCTGATGCTGAACAGTTGGAGGGCAGTTAAAATGGTTCTATTTTCAGTGCCCTTTTGCCAAACTCCTGAAAATGTCAAGTGTGATTAAACGAGATGTATACACAAGTGCATGAGAAAATTGAGGCCCAGAAAATGACTTTTAAAAACCTGTGGATCCATGCTGAGTGTTTCTTATTTGTTGAGAGCAGCAGACAGGTCTTCCAACCATTGCAGAGCCCAGTTTCAGCTAATTCTGGCAGAACCGGAATTCAGTCTAGTTTAGTATCATCTATTTCTCTTTTCTTTACAAAGAGCAGGTAATATGAAAGCACAGGAGAGCTGTAATAAGGAATCCATTGTGTTAGCTTTCAGGTAGACACAGTTCATTTGTCCCTTGAGAGTTTCCTTATTTGGTGGTCTTCCTCAACTTTATTCAAACATATTTAAGGTTCTGTCTTACATAATTTTGTCAAAGTCTTTTATTTCTGAAATTTCCAGAGCACAAGCTTTTATGTTTGCACATTCTTAATTCTACTATTCTTTTTCTTTTCCTTCTATAAAAAGTTGTATAGAAAAATGAAGTCTTTGCATGTGTAACCAAACACTATATCAGGATTTTTAATTTTGCTTTCTCATTCTTGTCTAATAGTGCTTCATTTGATATGGAGATCACTTTTATATTATATTTGTTGTGACAGTTCAAAGTTATTTGTTGTGACAGTTTAAAGTTCTTATAACACCACTTTATTTTCGTTTGATAAGAAATACATCCTATGTCTGTGTGTATACGTATATATACATGTGCACACACACTTGACAAGTTTGACAAGTGTGACATCAAGCTGGGTGTTTATGTTGATGTGTTCACTGCTGATTTTAGATTGATGCAGAGCGTGCATTTAGATTAATTTACCATGTATGTGCTATAGTATAGGACAGATATTAACTATAATAGGAATACTCTCCATTACGGTGATTAGAATTATTTGCAGATAAGTGTCTATTTCATAGTCTATGGAAGGAAAATTTTTTTTTTTCTAATTTCAGCATTTGTCGGAGTCCCCATACACTGTGTCTCAACTTTGTGTGATTATCACCAATGATTTGTGTTTTATTTTTTAAAAAATCTAAATGTGCAGTCTCATGTCAGTACACACAGGTACTCATTTTGCTCATTTTCTAGTTTATCTGGTCTTTTTTAAAAAAATGATTTAATATAAAATTCTGTCATACTTTACCTGATACATATATTTTTTATTTTTAAATTGTTTATTGGTACATTTTTGGTACATGTAATGATCACATTCATCATAGGGATTTTGTACCTGTACATGCTATATCTTGATTCTTTATCTTTTCTAATTTCCCTTCCTTCACTTCAACTTCTCTCCCCTTTCTTACTTACAAAAGCTTTGTTTCCATTTTTTCCATCTTTCCTCATCTTTTTCTTTTCCCTTTCTTCCTTTTCCCCTTCCTCTGTAGTTCCCCTTCCCATTTGAAGATTTTCTTTCAATTTCACTGTATCTGTTATACATGTTGGTCCTTATTTATACTTTTGGTTTCTCACGCTAGAGAAACAATGTAGTATTTACACATGTATGTCAAATTTGTTTCATTTAAGAGTATGGTCTAAAGATGTTTATCTAGAAATGTCTCAAGTTTATCTTTCTTTATGACTGAGTAGTACTCAATTGTATTAAAAAATCTTTTTATCCATTCATCAATTGATGGATATTTGGGTTGTTTCCAAGATTTGGCTATTACAGCTGTACTGCTATAAACACGGGTGTGCATATATTACTATGCTATGATGCTTTTAATTCTTTTGGGAAGATACCAAGAAGGGGAATATCTGGGTCAAATGAAGCCTCTAGATTTGGTTTTTTGAGGACTCTCCACACTGATTTCCACAGTGGTTGCACCCCACCAGCAGTGAAGAAGGGTTCCTTTTTCCTCGCAACCCTGCCAGCATTGTTATTGGTTGATTTTTGGATGATAGCCATTCTTTCTGGAGTGAGATGGAATCTCGGTGTTGTTTGAATTTGCATCTCTTGAATGAACTGTGATGTTGAACAATTTTTCCATGTATTTGTTTGCTGTTTCTACTACTGCTTCTGAGAAACTGTTTATTTCAGATGCCTGATTTTGGATTGGGTCTTTAAATTTGGCATTAGATTAATATTTATAATAAAGGAAGCCATGTATGTAATGAAATTTGAAAACCATTAATTGTTCACCTTGTTTTCATTTGGTATTAACTAAGCCTCTACTTTGTGCTCCATTATGTGTATGACTCTTAGAAAGAAGCAAAAGGACCTCTGTTCTTGAGATGTGCTCTTTTTCTCTTGTTCCTTCTTTTTCCCATTGTTCTGAGAGACAGTATTTTTGTCACATTTTAATTTTCCCAAAATTGCGGTGGTGCCTTGCAGTCCCTGCCAGACAAGTGACAGTTATAACTCAGTTGTGAGCATTTCATTCTTTGAAACATTCTGGTAAGCCCCTTTGTAGATTTAGTGAATACAGAATTTTGTTTAAAATCTAAATACGTATTTTTTGTATATAATTTGTGAAATGAGTTTCAAAGATTAATAGAAGTTAAAGAATAGTGTAAAATGAAACAAATTAGTAATCAGGAAAATTTAACATGCTCAAATGATAGACCTTTAAACACCAAAATCTCCATCAGTATTGTCCTTTATCTCTAAAGTTTGTAGACCACAAAAAATAAATAAGATAAAATCTATCTTCTGACTTGTTAGTTGGCATCCTTGTAACAAAAGACCAGTTAGCAAGAGAAAAGCAAACAGTGGTTTATTTACTTGCATGTATCTGTGTACATGGGAAGAAATTTAAGGAAGGAGTATCTCGGGCACTTGAGGTTGTACAGCACTGTCTTGGTTACTTTTTACTCGTTGCTGAGACAAAACACCTGACACCCAAAATTTGGGAAGGAAAGGTTTATTTAGCTTACAGTTTTTGGAGGTTTCAGTCCACAATCAGCTGGCTCCAAGGCAGGGTGGCATTGCACAGGAACAACACTTCTAGGCAGCAGCCAAGCAAAGCAGCTGGAGTAAAAATGGGGGAAGAGCAAGCCTCTTCTCCTCCCTTATATTGTACACAGGCCACCCCCCACCCAGGGTGGGTGTAGCATCACAAACATCCTTGCCTTCCTTTGCACAGGATGAGGATGTTTACAAAGTAAGACCCCTGGCTCCCTCCTGATTCTCTCAGTTAAACTTCTGACCTTCTCCGATTGACACAATGGCCAGGTAACTGCTTGTGCTCTACACCCCAGGATGTAGAGCTGCTGCCTTACTTAATTAAGCTTCTAGACTTCTCAAGTTGGCACAATGTATAACCCCTAACAAGCACCTTCCACAAAGAATGATAAATTTAGAGAAGCAATAAGACTTGAGGAAGGGACCATCAGTCAGTTATTGTCTCAGGGTGCAAATTGTTGGAAGGCCAATTCAAGGGACACTTACAGTAGATAAAGGCCAGCTTGAGCTAGTGAAGCTTGTCAGGAATTTACTCTGATTCCCTTTCAAAACCTATAATGGTCTGAAGTTACCTTTGATATTACTTTCTCCTTCCTTATAGAGAGGGAAAGAAGACATCTTTGTAAGGTTATGTCCTGTTTTTAGAGAAATAGGAAGACAGAGTCCTTTTCTTGAATCTCTTCAATGACTTGAAAAGTCCGTAAGTCAAAGTGGCCTATTTTAGAGATCATGTTGTGCTACTTCAAGTTCCCTTAATTTTCCCATCTGTTTCCTTCTCTTACAGACTTATAGGCAGCTTGTTATTCTGCTGGACACTTGATATTTGCTGATAGGTTACTCAGAGTATTTCATTTAGCCTTTCCCAATGCTAAGTGAAGTAAATCAGACATACAAGATTAAATATAATGGTTTCTTTTATATGAAGTACCTAAACATGTAAATAAGTTAAGGAGCAACATAAAAGATAGATGCTAGGATACAGGGAGATGGACATGTAGCACAGAAAGGGGATCTGAGGATCCAGAGGATACCAGAGGGAGAGAGGATCAAGTTCTGCTGTGTATGTACCAATTCCCTAAAGCAAATGTATTTACTGCATATCCCAAATGAATAAACAAATAAACACAATGCATGAAGTTAAAAAATTACATATTTCATACAATCTCTATCTAATACCAAGACTTTTTTCATGAAAGAAACACCGCAGATGTGGTTGCATTTGCATTAAGTGTAGTCATCAGCGGGAAACCCACGTAGATATGAAGAGAGTTATCTAGAGGACAGAGACTTTGGACTAAAAAAATGGCTTTGTTCTACAACTTAGTAATGGGACCTCAGACAAGATACTTTGCTTCTCAAGCTTTAACTTTTCCTTTTGCAAAATAGAAAAAGTAATAATATTTTTCCTATAATTTGTCAAGGTTAAACCAACAAGTCCATACATGTAACTTGATTTTGTTTCCTTTTTATTCTTGCATTCACTGTTTACTTAAACACCACTTCCCCTGTTCCAGGCACTAGGCATATATATGTGAATGTGAAGACAAGCATTCTTCCCCCATTGAGCATCTTTGCTTATGGGAGAAAAACTCAGTACTTGATACAGCGTAGTACATAAGAAGTTACTCTGTAACATATAGTTTCTGTCACAGTGCGACTTACTGTATGATAAAGAAGTAACCCTTCATTATTCTCTTGGGGCTGCCAATACCTGGGAAAATGTGAGTTCTAATTGTCTCATCGTATTTCCCTGCCTTGTGGCTTCTGCTTCATCAGTGCTTAAAGGAGGAACCTGCCAAGAGTTTCAGATGACAGCTTGCTGTGTTGGCACTTATTATTCAGATGATAGTGGGATAAGTTTTTTGGCTTTTATACTCAAGAGCACATTTAACCTGTCTTCTTCAGATTTCATTCATAATCCTATTCACAAACTCTTGGTTTGAGAAGTCTGTGATTTTAGGAGCCCTAACTGCTAATTCATAACATGGAAGAATATGAGTTGATTAATCCGAAAAAGTTACGAGTGATTCACTTTAATTCTAGTGTGTCAGATCTAAAAAAGAGATTTATAACCTTACAACTGTCTGGAGCACCTTGACATTGCTGTAAGCAATAAAACCCATTATAGCTATATCAAAATGGAGATTTGAAACAAAATTATTTGATGCTTCTGGCTGACATTAGGGAAGAGAGGAGGCAGGTGATTGTTACTTAAAATGACCTAAAGTATATTTTCATATATGGTTACCACCGCTCTCACAACAATGTTTTCCTACTGCCATTATGTTGTGTTCCACATTCACAGCATTGGCCACTGTTTTGCTGTGTGTTTCAGGCTTTGCATATGGTGTTCCCCTCCCCCACAAGAGTGCCCGGCCCTCTCCACCTGGACACTTACCAAAACTGCTAGAATGAGTCTTCCGGGATCCCTACTGCCATTTTCCCAGGGAGGTTCATGATTTTCCCTCTGTGAGATCTCATTATATTTGATGCAGTGAGAATTTTGTTCACCATGTTCTTCCCACGATGTATTTTGGAATGTGTATTCCTATTGGATCCAAATCAACAATGGTCACTTAATATTGACATCACAAGGAAATCATGGCTTTTAAGTTATTGGTATTGGTTTATGTTTAAAAAGCTGAGAGCATGATTTATCCTGGCACCTGTATTCCACACTGACTTATTTATGCCTTATTAAAATTTAAAGTACGATGTTGGAATAAAATAACACATGTAGCTACATAATGGTTTTAATAGCATTCTTGATACCACTGATGAGTAGATGCACCATTATTTTATATATCATCCAAGAAAAAAAGGTCATTGCTAACTAAATTCTAGCACAGTGTTAAGATACTATTATCTACTGACTCTTTTTTTTTTTTTTTTTTTTTTGTGGCACCGGGAATTGAACTCACAACCTCGCATCTGCCAGAGCAGGCGCTTAAGCCACTGAGCCAAATTCCCAGCCCTGGTTTTTTGAGGCAGGGTCGCACTATGTAGCTCAGACCAGCCTTGTGCTCACGTTGTAGCCCAAGCCGGCCTCGAACTCACAACGCTCCTCCTACCTCAGCCTCTGGAGTGCTGGGATTAAAAGCGTGCGCCACCAAGCCCGGCTTATCTACTGACTCTTAAAATACATTTCAAATGCATCCTACAGAGCATTTTCCAGATGTTTCAATGTGCAAAATACAAGGTGGTATGGTGGCACATGCTTATAGTCAAAGCACTGGAGAGCCTGAGGCAGGAGGATCGCTATGAGTTAGAGGCTAGCCTGAATTACACAGCAAGATCCTTTCTCCAAAATAACAACAGCAACAACAACAACAATAAAAAATAGAACAATGATGTCTGCTTTAAAATCTGTGAAGTATAGCAATTTTTCACCTTCTAAAAAAGATGTAATAGAAAGAAGGGTTAGTTTATATTTGTCTTTCTTTTGACTTTTGGTAGATGTCCTCTTGAATAGGAATGTCCTCATACACTGTATAGCAGGGAATTAGATTCCACAGAGGACGTAAATATACTGAAAACAACTGCAAATAAACAAAAGAAGAGGACTGTAAGTAGAGAATTGGTTAGCCGTATTATTCATAAAAATCTGTGTCCCATCATGTTAGTACTTTATTTTCCCTCCCATTTTTTTTTTTTTTTTTTTTTTTTTTTTGGTACTGGGAATTGAACTCATAACCTTGTGCTTGCCAGGCAGGTGCTGTGTTGCTGAACTAAATCCCCAATCCTATTTCCCCTCTTGAGATTCTGTATCTGACTTTATATGAATGTCATGGAGAGATAGAATTCAGCTGTTGGTTGGTTTAGACCTGGGCTGTGCACTTTGTTATTGGACCTCCTTCTCCACTGTCAGTCTAAGATTGTGTTTCTGTTCATCTGGAGCATAGTGTCATTAAAAGCAACTTTGTAAGACATAAAGCTTTGCAAAGTAATCAGAAAGGAAGTAAGAGGACTCTAAATTTATGAGTTTATTTTGTGTGCACATGTACATTTTTAGTTTTAGTGGTATAGAAAACAGCACCATGAATGGCCTTTTAAGTTTATATTAGAAATGGTTCATGTCACAACTTCTTTGCACTGGGTCCTAGGCTAAATTTTCCAGATAATAGGAAAAACCAAATTATATTTTCTACAGACAGTACTTAATATTTATAAACTGTTAAAAGTGTATCACTATTACTAAAACAAGAATTTTAAATTATTATTCATGGAGGAAAGGATAATAAAATGTTTTTTTTTCTAGGTTTTAGAGATAATTAGAACATTGCCAGGGGCAGAAAACTAGATTTTTTTGAAAATTTATTTTGTGCCAGGCATCATGAAGATATTTGTATGTATTGTCTTATTATATGGCATATTATAATAATCCACACTTTTGTAGCCTCAGATATGTTAAACAAATTTTTCAGGTATCTCAAATTCATGTAGTTAATGAATAAATCTGGGATTTGAACTATTACTGTCTGATTCCAAAGCCCTTATTTTTAATCAGTGTACTGTGCTGAAGTGTATTCAAAATAGGGGGAAAACCATGTAAAAGACATGAAAACCATACAAGTGCCTGATGCACTCTTGGAATGATGAGCAATTTCCAGACAAGTAAGGCTGGAAGCCTAGAATCTGACACAGGCCCTGTCTAGTCAGGATGCGCTCTTCGTCATTGGTTTATTCTTTGATCAATTTTATTGAGCACCTTTTATGTACTAGGGAGGTTGCTTGGTCTGGGAATTCAGAAACGAGCACATCTCTTTGTCTTATAAATTCTGAATCTAGTAATAATGCTGGTGTTTTTAGTTATGATTTCTTGCTTTGCTCATTTGCCCAGGAAAAGCTTCTTCAGTCTTAAATTTCTATACTTTTTAGCTATCTTCCAGTTTCATAGCTGTATTTAAATATATGCACCCAGGTCTGCATGTAGTTGTGAAAATTCATGTAGGAAACCTGATCCCCAGGTTGGTGGTGTTGGGTTGGGAGTTGGGGCCTCTGGGAGGTGTTCGGGGCCTCACAAATGGGTTAATGTCATTATTAATAGTGTTGGCAAAGAGCCGGGAGTTTGGCTCAGTAGCGTAAGTGCCTGTGTGGCAGGCTCAAGGCTATGAGTTTGATCCCCGGTGCCACCAAAAAAAAAATAGTGTTGGCAAAAGTGAGCTTGCCCTCCTCTGCCATATAAGGACACAGCGATTGTCCCGTGTCAGCATTTTGCCTTTTGCCATGTGAGAATGTAGTAGCAAGGTCCTCACCAGGTACCAGATGCTGTGTCTTGATCTTGCTCTTCGTGGTGCCACATCCCAATATAAACACTTCTGTGATACAAAGGCAAATAGAGAGGAATTTAGTTATCTCCCTTTCCCTGTTTCATTCTCATTGTCTTAAGTTATGGTTTTAATAAGCTCCACCTATTTTGTGTTCATTGCTGGTAACACTTGATGAAGAGAAATAGTCTATGTTAAACAGTTATAAAATATGAATAGCACTAGTAATTGGAACATGAGAAAATTGTTAAATGCAACACTTTTTAATAAGAATTTTTACCCTGTGCTTTGAACAGCAAATGTCTTGAGTTCTGTGCAACATATTTTGATGGAGAAAACTCTGCCATCTTCTTTCTTTTCTAGAGTACAGTGAGTCATCTCTTTGTGCACAATCCAAAGTATTGGTGACTATAAGTCACTTTCCCATGTCTCTTGAAAGTTTAAAATGGACTCTAATTAGCATAAATTAATTTATAACTTTTTACAAGAATGGTAGCTAGTAATTAACAAATTATCTGCATATATTTTTTGCTCTAAAACCCAAATCTATTATTTTAGCAATCATTTGTTATATTCTGGTGTGGAATTAAAGGACTATTGGCCAACATTTCTTAAGAGTGGGGCATTGCCTGGGAAATTTTTCTCGCTTTACATCAGCAGAACCTCTTTTATTTTACTTACTTTTAAATTTATATACATATTATGTAATCAGTGTCCATTAAACAAGGGAGTTGAAAATAGCTATATATATTATTATTCCATGTCCATAAACAAGGCAGTTGAGTCTGTAACTTTAAATAATTATTATTTTCTCTTTTCAAACCATAGGTCTTCAAGAACATCAGTCACTTGTTTAAGTATGTCCAGTTTAGTTTAATTTGGACTTATGTTGATTGTAAACTTTTAGATAACATTATGAATATTGGGTCAGAATCTTCTTTAAGGAATATTTAAAAATGAAAAGATCTGTGTTTTCTCTCTTTTTTTTTTTCCTTGATAGTGTATATGTGAGGCTCAGAAAGCTTGAAAGTCCATCTGCCTCTAAGACAATTTTAACACAAATAACAGGTCTAGAAGTGCATTGGGAGGGACTGTTCACTGCCATGCTGAATCTGTCTGTCCTTCCTTCTGTCGGTGTTGTGAGGGGATTCTGTGCTTTTTGATGTGGTTAGAAATGGATTGAGGTTACAAGTGTAACCTAAGGGTAAAAGTTAAGTTCATTCTTTGTTTTAGAAGCACATTTCACACTTATATAGATTCTGTTTTCAGGACATGTTTTGAACTGACTTTTCAAGTGTGAAGTCGATTGTGGGCCCAGCTGTCAACACGTCAAAACTGCCGCGATGGACTATAATTTTTTTTAGTACCATATGATGAAACCTTCGGGTTATGCTATTACATCTATAGTTTGCAAGGCAGTGATTGATTTTCTTGATTGACAGGGAACACAGTTTATTGTGGCCCAGGTCAACAGGGCAAGGGACAGTTGATGGAGCAGCTTTGAATTGTGTCAGCAACTTCAGAGTGTCAATGTACTAAGACAAAGAACTCGGCTTGCTTCGCATGGGTTAGAGTGAGAATGTGTTTATTGAGAACAACAATATGGCTAACCTTTTCAAGGGTGAAAAAGAAAATATTTCTTGGTATAGCATTCTGCTTTTATGTCAGGAAAGATTCAATATTTAAACTCCCCTTCTTACGTTGCTTCCTATGCTATAAATGCTTACTAGTTGTAAAACACAGTGTTCTTTTTGTCAATTAACATACATTTCTAGCATATGTAGGTTCTTGTGCAAATTTATTAGGGCACTTTGTTTATAATACAGATTTTATAATATCAGAATTACTAAATTTGGACAGTCCCATTACAGTTGTATTATGGGAGGTAATGCTTTCAGATGGAAATTGATTTAAACCATTCAGAAATGTATTTACACTTTAAAGTTGAAGGATAATAACTAGACACATGCTCAGGTTTGTAGGACTCACAGCATATTACATAGATTTCTTTCTTCCCTAAATAGATGCTAAATACATTTATTTAACTGGGAAAGACTTAACCTACTCTCAAGAAAAGTAGTTCAAGCTGTTCAGTGAGGTAGTTGCTCTTCTGTGGACCATCTCCAGTTTCACTGGCTATTTCTTGAGCTTGAACAGTATTTAGCTTTTGAAGGCAAGATGATTGCTTGTTATTACTGTGTTTTCTGCTGTCCTTTTTGGAACATAGTATGTGGTGAGATTAGGATTTTAGGGTTTAGGATCTAGAAATAGCCACATGATTTTAGGATGAAGTGATTACGAAGAATTACATTGAGTAAGGAACCAAGGTGTCTTTTTCATTGCTGAGACAAAATACCTGATGCCCACAAGTTAAAGGAGGAAAGGTTTATTTTGGCACAGTTTGTAGAGGTTTCATTTCATAGTTGACTGGCTCCAAGGCAGGGTGGCATGGCAGAGGGCCATTGCAGAGGAGAAACAGTCTATGGCAGGGCAGGCAGGAGACAGTGAGTCTGCCTTCTTTCTGTCACTTTACTGTCTATCTAGGCTATAAACCTATTGATTGGTGCCACCCACACCCAACATGGGGCTTCATTGTCTGCATCCACAACTATGATAAACCAATTTAGTTACCATATACCCTTAATCTCAGTATCACACTTCCTAATCTAGCACCGCACACTCATGAGCCAGCCACTTCCCCAAAGCCCCACCTATGCACATGTGAGGCTTTGTGGGGGGGATGCATCTAGATACAATATATAACACAAGGGAAGGTAAATAGACAAATGCAGGGGAGTTATTTGGTTACTAGAGAAAGTAGCCAGAACCAATTCATAGACATAAAGTCAGTGTTGGAAGAGCTACTCAACTGAGTGGTTCTATGTGTGTGGCACTGCTGGAGGTAATCGATCCATGAAATTACTTTCTAGCACAGAGAGAATGGTATTTGAAGCCATGAGACTGGAGGAGATGATTTTGGAATGGGTATAGTTAGAGAAAATACCCAATGAATGACAGCTAGAGCACTCCTACATACATGAACTAGGACCAAGGCAACACTCATGCACATAAGGAGGAAACAGTGAGGTTGAGAAGCAACAGAGAGGAGGAGAACTTAGTACAGCGCTTTCTGTGAAGTCGGGGAGAGAGAGACTCTGATTCAAGAGGAAAGTATTTATGGAGTGATTTTCTGTCATGATACTGAGATGTGTTGAGCAAGGTGAAAACAGAATGAGCCATTGAATTTATATAACAAAGAAGTATCCCCTGGTGCCCCCAGTAGGCATTCTTCCCCGGGATATATTGAGATAAATACCTCTTTGAAGTCAGTGTTGCTAAAGACTGAAATGGAGAGATGGGGTAGAGCTGAAGGTAATGTCGGTGGCAGACAGACAGATAATTTACTGTCCCAACCAGGACTCTCAGATGGAAGGGGACAGGCTTTATTATTATGCTGATACAACTAGGGCAAACCATTTGGATGCTTGGGGGGTTAGGCAGGAAAGATTTCTCAAGGAAGCGCCTGTCTGTTTGTTTCTATGCTTGGTTTACTTTCTTTGAAGCAATTTCTTATATATGACTTACTTATTCTTCTTAGTCCACTGGTAATGCAATTATTTTAATAGACTTTGGTATGGAATATTTGCTCAGAGCTTTTTAATACTCCTTTGTCTATGTGCAATTTGTTTCCTCAAAGAACAATTGACTTGACAGTCTTGATTTCCCTCCGCACAGTCAAAAAAATTCTGTGGTTAAATATAGAAGTTCATGCAATAGAAATATGAAACTTTGTCCCCTAGAGTTTTCATTGTTTAATTGAAATACTTTTTAAGGATGGAAAGTGCATAATAATGGTTTTTGGTCCTTTGACACAATAGCTACTATATTTATGTAATGACTGACATGTTTTTGGATAATATTGATTTCTTGTAGCATTTTTTAAAAATAGAGTGCATATAGAATCTCTTAATAACTTGCCCATGTATTTGAATCATATGTTTTTCTATTATAAATTGTGTTTTGCTGCAATGTATGTTTGTTTGGAATGTTAGTCTTTATTATTTTTCAGTCTCATAACATATCAGTTTTTAAAATGGCAGTTTGTTTATAAAGAATTACAAGTACTACAGTGTTTGCTATTTTTCCATTTATTCAAGAATTTGTTCTTTTTATTATTTTTTTGTTGATTATTGCATATACTTTTTTCCAGAAAACATCAATTAAAAAGGGTCAGACAAAGGTGAAATAAACAGTATTATAAAACACTTGCTATTTTTGAGGGCATTATATTGTCGTTACCCGTTATCTCTAGGCATTATGTCAGTAGTACTCCACTTGGTTACCCACTACACAATCTTGTGGTGCTTTGAAATAATCATGGTGCGCAGGTCCTACTTCAGGCATGATGAATCAGTGTTTCTAGGAAGAAGAGCCTGGCATTTTTCTACCTATGAATCTGTGATCCTGATATACACGGAGATTGAGATCTGTTGTACTCAAGTAGACTTAAGGGTAAATTTATTGTTTGTGATAATTGATGTAAACTCAATGTTTGTATCTATATCCCCTCCTTCCCCTCTCTGCTAGTTTTTGTTCGATTTCTATATGAACCTTTTGAAGTGCTAGTTTGCAGAGGTGGAAATGATCAATTCAGCTTTTTATCTATATAATTGTGCTGTTGCAGAATTTGTGTTTGCTTCAGTGTGGGTTGAGGAATATCTCTGAGTTCTTTATTTTGTGAAATTACGTTATGTAAAAGTAAATGATGTCTGCATTTACTTCGGCAGCAAGTGAATTGCAAGTCTCATACACAACATAGGAAGTGAGTGTGGTAGCTTCTGTTCTCTGCGTGGTGGAGCTCATGGCTTTTTTTAGCTCTCATTCACAATACAAAATCTATGACCATCTTCTGTAAGGACAGTGAGACCCTCGTGCTGGTCTGGACATTAATACTAAGTTTTATATTAAAAACTATATAAACCTTTCAGTCCCAAGTTGCATGTATATATTTTTAGCTAATTGATTTAAAGATGAATAGGATCTACTTTTATGTATAATTCAAATGATTTTCATTCTCAGAGATCTGAAATACAGATCGGTTTTCTTGATGTGCTGTTGTATTGTGTTGCTTTACATTCTTAAAAGAAACTCTTGATATAATTGTAGTTATCTAGAAATGGAATAGAAGTGTTTTTTTCCTTTTGGCATAAAGGGATTTTTCCTATCTTTATTCTTGAAATCTATACATACTTTTGGGCTTCTCTTGTGAGGGTAAACCCACTAAATCAATACTTTATGGAATAGTTTTCATTTCTGTTTTTTTTTTCTTTGCTTCAAGTCTTTAAAAAACCAAATAGGCTTAAAATTTTTTAAGTAGCTGTAGGTTTTCAGAAAAACTGAGAGGCAAGGATAGAGTTCTCAAGTACATTTTTCACCTACATTAACATTCCACCCACACAGTACATTTGTTATCATTAATGAACCAGTAGTGATATAGTATTATTAGTTCCATAGTTTATTCATATTTCCTCAGTGTAGCCTGATAGTTTTCTTTTTCCTTTCTCAAGATTCCACTCAGGATCTCATAGTATGTTTAGTTGTCAGGTCCTTTGAGGCACCTCATGTGTTGCAGTTTTTCAGACTTCCTTTGTGTTGATGACCTTGACAGTTTTGATGAATATTGGTGAAGCATATTGCAAGATGCTTGTCTATTGAAATGCACCTGATATTATTGTCTGGGCTACACTGAAGTTACAGGTTTGAGGAATGAGGACCACAGAGAGATACAGTGGTGATTTAATCACATTGTATCAAGGATGCATACTACAATCTTTTTGATGACTGTTGCTGTTATCTTGCTCACCATACTTAGGTACTACATATCAGATTTCCCCACTGGATTTCCCCCATTTTTGCAGTGTACTCTTTTTTTTTTATTTAAAAAAACAAAACAAAACAAAACAAATCAGAACAAAGCAGATCAGAACAGAACAATGCAAGCAACAGAGGACTTCAAAAGAAGATACCAGGAAATCAACAGTGGCTACCATAACAACTCTTGTTTCCTTTGAAATAGTTGTCCATGCCTTCAGACACAATGAATTCAAACAAAACAAAATAGTATAAAACTAATAAAAACAAAAGTGTGAAAGTATTATAGGCCTTTGAAACCAGACAATAGGAAAACAACAATAGCTACCATAATGTCTCATTTTCCTCAAAATAGCTGTCTGTTCCTTCACACATATTGAAATCAAATAATAGAAAACAAACTAAAACCAATCAAAACAAAGAATAAAAGCATTCTTGGACTTCAAAGCAGGATGATAGGAAATCAGCAATGTCTACATTGTGTCTCGTTTTCTTCAAAGTAGCTGTTCATACTATCACACATAATAAAATCAATTCTTGTAAATTCTTTAGGAAATGTTCTAGGCGTTTATAAGCCTATACGTGTATATTTATCCTTTCTATATTAGAGGGAAAAACAAAACAAAACAAAATAGAAGAAGCAAAAGAGACAAATAAATAACAATAAAAAGAACCCAAAACAATAACAATATAGGCTTTCACAGCAAGGTGGTCGGAACATAGAAATGGTTGTTATTTTGCTTAGTTATCTTCAGAAGAGTTACTCATATTACCAGATACAGACTTGGAAAATGGATCTTGTCCTATGAATGTTAACTTTTTGTTCTAAGAGCTGATAGATTCAGTAGTACAATCATCCCAGCTATCCTAAGTGTATACATACAATTTTACATCTTTTTTCTTTTCCCTTCCTTCTTTTTCTCCTTTTCCCTATCTGCTCAAATGTAGTATACTCTTTCGAATAAAGTTACTATGGGCATCTGCAGCTGTGTACCCTTCTTTAGGACTGAACATTATCTAATTCACTTGGGATTCTTATGTCTTGGGTATTTGTCTCTGCTGCTTATTTATTAATTCAACACTTTGTGCTATCAATATTGACTCATGAATACTTACCTTTTTACTTGAATTTTTAATATAATACTGCTTTATTTATTTGGTAGCTCACAGTATTCTACTTTTGATGCTTGGGCCACAGAGAGCTCTTTCAGTTGACTGTTGTGTTGACATACTTCTGTCAATGTGAGCGTTCTTGTTGATTTTTGTTGGGAGCCTTCTCTCTGGCATTACCTGATGATCAATCTAGGTTCATTGTATGTATTTTCTTTTTACTCATAGAATCAACTGTTTCTCCAGTGTGGTTGGGTGTTTTTCTTTTTTCCTACAGGTAATGGACGAGAGATACTTACATACACTAAAGAGATGGGAGGTGACTGTCCTCCTTTCTAAACATCTGAACTTGCTGGATTTCATCTAGTCTTTAACCTTCAAAGACTTCCAGGCTTAGTCCAAGGCTGATAATTTGACTTCATTTGAACTCCTACCATCTGTGCCTGTATTTGTCTTTTGCAAGTTGCCTTAGTGGACTTGATTTAAAAATTTCTAGTCTTTATAGCATAATGAGAAAGCTCTTCATAGTGTTTTTCTTAAATCTTCTTGTACTTCTCAGGAACAGTATCAGTGTGACAACTTGATAAATGCTTGACATAAGACTATTAATTTCCTTGCTTCCATGGTTAATGCCCCTTTTAAACTTCTTGAATATTTAGAATCAGACGCATTGTTCCATAATTCATTATCTGAGAGTAATATGGAGCTATCCTGTGGTGAAATGTCTGTGCTGAGGTATGCCCATATACTATTTGAGCACTGTAGTATTTCCAGTCGCTTTTTTTTCTGCAATTTTAATGATTATATTAATGATCATGAGATCTTTGAGTGTCAAATAAATGCCATACCAACTTTATTTAGTTGTGATTTCAAAGAATACTAGGTTGGAAGAGGAAAGACTATCAGATCCTAGTAGATAACTAAACTAGATTTAAAAAGAAAAGGTTATCAGATCCTAAATAACTTTATGTATAATAATAACTTTTGTATGAATGTTTTATTTATGTATATGTAAATAGGTGAAGTAAATTCTTATTAATAATATCATTAGTAAATAATAACATTTTATACAGCTTGATTTTTTTTTTTCAAAAACGAAGTGCTTTCATGGGCATTGCCTTACTGAAAGTATTGGCTTAAAAGGGCAGTAATGTAGATAATAATGTTTTCCCAATCCTATCACATTTCTCTTGAGCCACAAAAATACTGAACTGACCTATCAAAAATTCAGTAACAGAAAATACTTTCACTCATATGTTTAAATAGACATGCCATATTATTGAATGCCTTCATTAGTAGTGTAGAACTTGTCAGCGAGAAAAGAACCATTGGTTTATCCAAATATGGCTTTTTATCTTAAAGTAAGAATGTGAAAACCCAAACCTAATTTACTTAAATGAAACACAAGTGTGTTTCTATTTCTCTAGCACATAATTCATAACTTGGCATGTATTCTCTGAAAGAATAAATGAATTGTCTCTTACAGATATGGCACCTGGTACCCTAGTGAGATGTTAGTTTTAAGCCTGAAAAGGCATAAGAAGTCCTATGGAGTTCTGACTCTTTGGAAATCCTGTAGAGCTAAAAACAAACAAACAAACAAACAAAAAAACAGATACTTGTGGACCACCTTGTCAGAGTAATCTGTTTGTGAAATGCAGATTCCTACATTTTATGTCCAGAGATATGTTTTGATAGAACTAGGATAAGGACCAGAAATTTTCACATCTCACCATGTCTCATAGTGAATTTGAGAATCACTTTTAAGAAAAAAAGAAGGAAGGAAAGAAAGAAAAGAAAGAAGAGCAAGAATCTGATTGGCAGTTTCAGCTTCTTCTCTTTTTTTAGTATATATTTGCAGTATATAATAATCACATTCCTTTAAAGTTGGTACATGCACATGACACAGTTTAATTCTTTTTTCATCCTCTTTCCCTCCATTTCCTTCCATCTCCTTCCATCGCTTGGTCTCCTTTCCTTTCTTAGAAGATCTATCTCCATACTTCCTATTATCTATCTTTTATTTTGCTATTTATTTATACTTTTAGTTTCTCATGTAAGAGAAACCATGCAATATTTAAGCATGTATATTATCTGATTTATTTCTTTTAACATGGTCTCAAGGTGCATCCATTTTTCCTATAGATGACTCAAGTTTATCTTTCTATATGGCAGAGTAGTACTCCATTGTGAATAAATACCACACTTTCTGTATCCATCCATCTCTTGTCAGGCATACAGGCTTTGATTTTCCACAAACTTTCATAAGATAGTGTCAGGGACTCTATTTCGATTCCTGGTTTTGAACTTACTATTGTGAGTGTCTCAGAATTAAGGGTAGGATTAGGAAAGGGATTGAAAATTCATTTTTTTCCTCGCATGAAAGGAATCTGGAGATAGGTAGAGAAGGGCTTGAATAGAGAATTCAGGAAATCACCAGCAATCCTGGCTACTGCATCCTGTTCCTGTCATCCAGGGCGGCTGCTAAACATTCAGTCAGTGAATTCTTCAATCCTGGCTTCTCCATGGCAGGAAGGAAGAAGGTAAGAAGCAGAAGTAATAGCTCCCTCATTTTCAAGAAACTCCCTAGAAATAATGTATAAAGATTCTGTATTTTCTTTTTGACTGTACTTATTCCTATGGCCATATTTTGCTGCAAGGATCTCTGGAATATATATATATTTTTCTGTTTTTCTGAACAGTGATGTGCTCAGTAAAACAAATTAAAACAGAACAGGAAAAAAAAAAGCCCCTCAGGATTCTTTACTAAGGAGAGACTATCATAAGGCAATTGCTGATCTCTGTCACAATCATTCATTTTAAAGCTACCCAAGCAAATCCCTGAGATTCCTTTTGACAAGTAATTATGCCAATTTTCAAAGCTATCATCACCACCCTGCTTGTTTACACATAATCCTACTTCTATTCTCCAGAATAAGTGCAAAAAGTCCTCAAATTATAGATAGAGCCAATGCCATGTACCTGTTAGCTCCTACTGAATTTCTTTGAAAATTATGCATTGTGAGCATCTCTGTTTGTTTGAAAGCAGTTTTCACATTCCAGTCTAATTACATACTCTCTCCTCTCACTTTGTCTTTTAGTTTATTATAAATAAACCAGCTTTGGTTGCCTCACTGGTGTCTTCATGAGCCTGGACTTCAGCTTGCCTTGCTATCGGCAGCTGTGTCTGACATGAGACTGTCTTGCTCTGCTGGGACGGTGTCTGAGCAAGAGTGTTGGGTCTTGTCAAAAGAATAAATCCACTGATTTTCCCTTTTCTCTTACTTCCCTGTGCTTATGTAGAATATTTCTATATTTTTATCTTTCAAGGTGTCCGTGCTTCCTTTTTAGATGCTTATTGTTTACTAACTATAGATCCTTTGGTCTCTACTATCTTGAGTGTCTCTCTGAATTTTCAGATTTTTCTTTGAAATTCCTCCCACCCTCCACTTAGTTGGTCTCTTCTCATTGTTGTCTCCTTGAGTAGCATTCGGTGTTTCAAATAGCACATTCTTAGAAATACTATATTAGTTCTTTCACCTTTCTGACTTTTCCTTCCTCATTGACCGTCTGCTATGTAGTGATGAGCAAGACAGTTGTTCCACCTTCATTTTCTCTTTTCTTTGTGCTTTTTTGCAAAATCTCAGCAGCCAGACTACTCTTGCTTTCAGCTATTATCTGTGTATGAATTCTTCCCAGTTATCCATAAAGCACATTTACTAGTCATTCCCTCATCACTGGTGAGTATGCCCTGAGTGCCTTAACTTAAATTCCTTTGTCATTTAAATACTATATCTAAAATCTAATTTTAGTGTTGAAGGCCTAGATTCATGCATTAGGGTCTTTTTAAATTGTCATTATTTTAAACCAAATGACTAAGATAGTTCCAGTGAACTGTTTTCTTTGCTAGAATGCCCCTTTCTTTATTTTTCACAACTCTTGTCTTTGTAATATCAGGTTCAAATATCTACATTTTGTAAAGATTTTCTAGCATGATACTTGACCTTATTGACTTCCTAGACTTTGAACTCCTTCTCATTGATCTATTTATTTGGCACTCCTCGTATGCTCATTGAATAAATCATCTTTATTACAAATGCCTTTTCTCACATAGACACTGTAGTCTTTTTGTACTCCCAGGGCCGGATATATAATTGATAAAAATATTATTTTCTATTGATTATAGCATAACCTTTTATTTCATTATCTTGTTTTATTTCTAATCTGAGATTTCTTTGAAAACAATTAATGATTCTTATCCTCAAACATTTCTTTTCTATAAAAGGTATATAGAGTTCTTGGACCAAGCTGAATGACAGATTTTCAATAGCCTATGTATTTGCTTTGTGCTGTTTATTTAAAGTTCATTACAGAAAGCATGGAATGGTTATTGGAAATGTAATATTTCTCTGTGTTTCTTACTGTTCGCAGCATTGTTTAACCACCTGGAATAGGAAGGCTTTTTAAAAACCTGGTAGGATTTTGTGAAAACAGAGTTTTGCATTGGAGAGTTTGAGATAGGGTAGGGATGGAGGGAGAGATAGAGATACTATCAGTGAGAAAGAACATATGTGAAAATACAACTAAGCCCACACTACTTGATAAATAATGTTAGGATGATATTAAACCAGTCAGATAGAAGGTAGTAGATGTGTCAAAGTGGTGGGACTATCATAAGGGGAAGAATTAATACCAAGAAAATTTCACTTCACATGAAAAGAAGTAGACTCAATGGTATTTATGATGACGTTTTTTGTGGTACTAGAGATTGAACTTATCCCTTTTCATTTTTAAATTTTGCTACATGGTACTGCTAAGTCTCTCACATGCCAGGCTTCAAACAAATGTGTGGTTCTCCTGCCTCAGCCTCCCAAAGTGCTGAGACTGTAGACATGCACACCATGTCATGTTCATCAGTTGTTTTTATAATAAATTCCTCAGCAGCATAGGACTGTGATAGATCGACTGAGTGAAACAGATCTTGTTAATGTATGGAATGTTATAATCTGAAGTATAAGAAAGTATCTGTGGTTGAACTATAACTCTGTATGTATTGAAAATATAGACTGGTAAAGTGTAATTCTAGATGTAAATAAGGAGAATAAAGGACTCAGTTCACTTATTTATTTTATCTTTTGTTTCAATAGGAAATTTGAAGTTCTGCCTTGTGACTCTTAATCAGCCACTGGACCAGTGTTATCGTCATCTTTGGAACAAAGGTAATCTTAGTGTTTACACTTCTTTGCTTTTTATTCTATATATAAATAGACCTATATTATTCTATATATAAATATAACATGACCTTAATGAACCCCAGAACCTAAAGGAAGCACCAAAAAGTGGAGCTGATAAGAAGGCAACTTAATTATTGAATTACCAGAGCAATTTCTTATCACTCCCCTATTAAGCTGTTAATATGTGTGATTTTCACAGTATGGACTTTCAAGGACAGAATCATGTATTTCACAACTAGCATGTGGGTATTTATCTCAAATAATCAGCAAGTCCTGGTTCAAGTGTAACTATTTTTGGCATCAAGAATAGCAGAAAATCATCTGTGTGCCTTACATGTCTCAGTGTCTACTAATAAGATATATGCAGAATGATCACATTTGCAAAATTAAAAATAAGGCATGTTGCCAGTATATTAATGTCTCCACAGATGCTGAAAAACATAGTTACAAATGAAATAGTCTGACAGAATTAGCACTTCTAGGAAGTGTCATGTGAGAAACAGACATTGTGAACTATTTATTCATATTATACCTGACTTTTATAGGATTCTGTTAGAAAATAAATATCACTTGCTGCTTTTAAGCACTACTGTTTCTTCTTCTATGAAATGTTGAGGTCTCCCACCCTACCCCAAAGAAATACTTCTGTTGTGTTATCAGTGTTTTTCACTAAAATAGTTGAGCAGAATAAATTAATTCTTGAATTCTATTTCTGGTACCATTCTTGATCTTTTATTGTTCCTAAACTTTGTAATATTTTCCACATTAAGGTTATGTACCATAAAATGCAAACTTAATGTGTTAATAAGTTCACATTTAGCCGGGCGTAGTAGCACATGCCTTTAATCCCAGCACTTGGGAGGTTGAGGTAGGTGGAGCGTTGTGAGTTCGAGGCTGGCTTGGGCTACAACGCAAGCACAAGGCCGGCCTGAGCTATATAGTGCGACCCTTCCTCAAAAAAAACTAGGGCTGGGAGTTTGGCTCAGTGGCTTAAGTGCCTGTCTGGCAGGTGTGAGACTGTGAGTTCGATCCCTGGTGCCACAAAAAAAAAAAAAAAAAAAAAAAAGTTCACATTTGTAGACACGTAGTTATGATGCTAGAAGGAATAAATTATTATAAGTTATAGATTCTTGTTCAATATCATTACAAAGAAAGATCTTGATATACTGCATGTAGCTCTCTTTAAGTCAGCCAACTTACAATTACATTGTAATTGTACTAACACTGTCCCCAGGGTTTGAAAATTATTTAATAGTCAACTTTTCTTTTTTAGTACTTACTAGTAATTAGGTAATTATTAGTGTAGTGTAAAGTAGGCTATAAAGTCTTTTTCTGTCACTTTCGTAGTGCCTAGTCCAGTGTGTGGCACATAATTGATTATTAATTAAATTACAGTAAATTAGTTTAATATAGACATATTACTAGCAAATACCAATGAATCTATTAGGCACTTGGTCACCGGGGATCGAGCTCACAACTTCGCGCCTGCCTGACAGGTGCGTAAGCTGCTGAGCCAAACTCCTGGCCCTGGTTTTTTGAGGCAGGGTCGCACTGTGTAGCTCAGGCCAGCCTTGCGCTTGCGTTGTAGCCCAAGCTGGCCTCGAACTCACAACGCTCCGCCTACCTCAGCCTCCTGAGTGCTGGGATTAAAGGCATGCGCCACCACACCCTAGGCACTTTTTTAAAAAGCTACTTCATTGTAACATTTTATTGTAGTACTGTTAGAAGAATAGGTGAATAACTTACTGCAAATACTAGAAATACTAGAAATAATCAGATACAAATTTTTGGAAATGTTGGACATTGAAAACTACATCTTAGGGAATTTCTGTTTGAGAATTGAAGGTCTTATCTTGCATGTGGAGTAAATGATATAGATTTTTGAGCTGACTAAACTTTCCCATTTGATTTTTTTTTTTTTTGCAATGACTTAGATTTGCAAAAGTCTCATGCCTGATGACATCTATCATTTGATTTGCATAAAAATTAAAATTTGTTCATTGGTAAATGGAGAGGACTAAAACTATCTAAAGTGGCAGGTGTCCTGACATGATTAATTAATTGTGATATCTGAAATAAAGTGTTTTTAGCTTTTTGAAATGTTAAGTCCTTTGATATATACTTCTAGAATAATTCTCAGCTTTCTGGACTCATTAACCATTGTAAGAAACAGGCATGTTAATATGTTCTAGAAAAAGATGGATCAGGTGTTTTGAATCTCACAATAGAAACTATGATTGTTTATTTGTAGTGTTCCCTCTTGTGTTCCTTTTCTTCAAGTAAAGGCCATAAAATAGGAAGACTGTGGAGAGGTTGAGTGGATGATTTTTGTGTGTGAGAAAGGAAGCAGAACTGTAGCTTGGGCTATCAGGTAGTAAATAAAGGCGCCAGGCACTGTCCCTGTTGCCTTTGGCCCACATGCCTAGTGTTTTTTGTAATTTCTGTTCCGTAAATGCTAATAGTTTTGAAAATCTTAGGGAAAATGTGGGGATGGAAACTGGGCTATTAAACTAAAAATCTAGTTAAACAGAGACATTTCTGTTAAACTGAAAAATTTGAAAACTGTTGTAGTGCATAAATCTTCTTTTTTTTTGGTTTGGTACCAGGAACATAAGTCTTATAAAATTGAAAATTTATCTTTATTCAATGTGTATGACTTATAGTAAGTCTTTTGTGAGATTAATTTGAAAGTTTATTTTTTAGTTTATTCTTGAAATATCTAGTCAATATTAGTTATGTAATTTGGTTTAAATACTTAAGGAAAGGGCTCAAGGATGTTTAAAATTCTAGAGGTTTTAAATGTATTTTCCATTTCATATATTGTGAAATTTTGATGATTTTCTTGGTTAGAAATCTTAGAATATATCCTACCATATTCCAGCATTTTGTAGATTATATTCAATTTGTGGATTATAAAGTCTTTAAGTAGACATGTACACAAAGGGGTGGAAAGAAGTGAGGTTAGTATCTACATTTTCTGTCATTATCAGAGGTTACTGAAATTTGTAATGGGTATTTCTCTTGTATTTCTTAAACATTTTTCAGTCAGGTTTTCCATTATAGTAAATGTCTTTCTCACCCAGAAAAAATGTAATACGTGAAAATCATAGAGGTGCTGTGTTTGAAGCACTCTGCTTATTTCTTGTTGGAGTTCTTATTTTCAGTTCGTGTCACCATAGTACCAAGGTTCTCAAAGTCAGTGGTAGATGTTTCCGACTTACATAAATTTAAAAATCAGAAAACAAGTAGACCTAACAGATGTGCATTAATCTGGAATAGGTTTATATAAACTGTATTTCAGGTTTTTGATAGTTTGGCATCTTAAAACTTGTTGTCTTTTTTGGGATAATTCACAACTATTCTCTCCCTTTTCCATGCAATTCATGGAAGAGTAGTGACCACATTAATTAGATTGTAAATAGATGATGAGGATTTGTTAGCATCAAGTCCTTATTAGCTCTAATTGGAGATTATTTTTCCTACCTTAGTTATTTTCTTTTTAGTTCTCTGGTTATCATCCTTAAGATCATCCCAGGGTATGGGCAACATGCTCTAATTTATTTCTGTTGTATGAAGTCATTCATACTAATCTGACTAATCAGGCATAATTTATAAATAAAAGCAACTACAATTGGCATCTATGAAATGTAAGCAAGATCTTTGGTTTCATAACATCAGTTTGGGGGAAGAAAAGGCAGTGAGAGGCTATAACATGTTCCTTATCACTTCACTGGGGGACCAAATGTTTGGTTACAATCTGGTTTACACTCTTTCTGTGGTTTGACTTTGCTGCTGTTTGGAACAGACTGAATGGCGGTGGGGGGTGGGGAAAACCAAGGATTGAAACCCTTGTTAAAGCCAGCAGAAGAGGAGCTGGCAAGGGAGGAAATCGTCTGTGTTTCAGTAACTGAACAGTATGAAGTCTTTGGTACATCTGATAACAGAATCTATGGCAGTGCAACAGTGACACCTTCAAATAGGGCTTCATTGTTATCTGTGTATTTGCTGTAAATGTGAGTTTTAGGAATTTTCTAGCTGTGACCACGTGGGTGGGTAGAATATCACTTGGACTTCAGTCATTTAAATGGGTTCAGGGAACTACCTAGCAGGTCACTTCAAGTGAAACAATACTAGACTTTAGGATACTGAAATTTCAAGTAGGATGACCCACGAGACCTCTGTCCTAGTAATGATCGCCTCAGTGTACCATTTAAGAATTCTGTAGTAGTTAGGCTTACTCACAGTTTTATTGAGCTACCAAATTGATACTATTGTTCCCCTTTTTGTATTTAATGTTTCATAGAATTTAAGCTTTGAGCACGTTTGAGTGAGCACTGAGCCACAAATCTGATAAGCAGTTTGCATACTTGGTTCAGGTCCACTGAACAAAGCAGTTGTGTAGTCTGTGCTCTCTGTAAATAAGGCTGGCAAATGGGATCTAGCTTAGGCTCACAGAAATGCTTAGGACACTCTAAGAAAGGTTTTAATACATTTAAGGCATAGAACCCAAGATTTATTCTTTACTAGAGGGTTAGAAACATGCTGTATTATTCCCATCACCAAGATGATGACCCATTTCTGTGAGTTAGAACTTTAATCATTTTGGGTATGATAATACAAATAACGTGACATTTTAAAAGCCCTGCGTTGTTTCCTGAGATCTACTGAGATGAGGAGGAATGACTTAATTTTTGTGTCATTTCCAGTCATGTTCTTTTATCACAGTTAAGTAGTGTTTCTTCTTTTAAATGTACTTCATTCACAAGTTTTTTTCACTGGTTACCACGGTATTCTTTCAATAAGTTGCAGTCTTGGTCAAAATTATTTTTCATATAAATTTCTTGATTCATTTAGTCAGTGTTTATCAATGAACAGCTATTGCGTATCTGCTGAGTGTGTCTACTGGGTGTCACTTAGTGTTGCAAGGGCATCCTTTGTCATCCATGCTCAGGAGCGACCATATTATTCCCATTCTAGGGATGACTAGTCTGAGATACTGCAAGTTTCAGTGGCCTATTCCAGTTCACCGTTCTAATAAAAGAACAAGTTAGGAATTCATACTCGAGTAAGTGGTTCAGTTTCTTTGTGTAGCACATGGTGTGTATATGTTGGGGACTTTAGTGCTTAGGTTAAGACTTCTTTGTTAACATAAGAACTGCCCTGACAAGGTTTTGACAGACTTTTCCTGTGAAGGGCCAGATAGCTATTTTTAGTATATTGGGCCACATGGTCTCTGCCACAACTCTTCACCTCTGCTGTTGTGCAAAAGCAATTTTAGAAAACACATTAAAAAATTGATGTGGCTGTGTCGGAAAAATATTGCATTTTCAAAAATAAATGGAGAATTGAATTTGGACTATAGTACATAGTTTGCCAACCTTTTTCTTGCTAATCTATTTTAGTTACCAGCTAATCCTTCCTACCTTGAAATGGCATCTCTTGGAAAACTGTCCCATCTCCAGTGTTTTAAGGTCAAATGTTCCCTTGACTGGTGGGTTTCTTATTATCTGTCTTTGCTGATTCTTTCTACTTCTACCAGTGTATTCAGATATTCTAGCCTGGACCAATTTTTTTTTCTTTTCTTTTTTTTTTTTTACTTTTAAATTTTCTATTTATTTTTGATTTTTTAAAAATAATTTTATTGGTATGTTTTATGTATACGTAATGATGACATTCTTCATAGAGAATCTGTGCCTCTACATGATATATTTGGGTTTTTTTTTCCCCCCAGGCTCCTTCTCTCTCTTCAACTTCTCTTCCCTGCCTTATTTACAAAAATGGTGTTTCTATTCTGTTTTTTGACTTCTATTTTCAACTTTTTCTTTTCTCTTCCTTACCCCCCTCCTTCTCCCATTGTTCCCCTTCTCATTTGAATATTTTCTTCCTATCTCCAAAATTTTATTTTAAATTTCAGTCCTTAATTATCTTTTTCAGTTTCTCACACTAGAGAATGTTTATCCTTTGGTATGCCTGAGTGTACTCCATTGTATAAAAAAAACTACAACTTCATACATTTATCAGTTGATGGACTTTTAGACTGTTTCCAAGATTTGGCTATTACAAACTGTGCTGCTATAAACATGGGTGTGCATATATCGCTGTGTGATGATGCTTTTAATTCTTTTGGGAAGATACCAAGAAGAGAAATAGCTGGGTCGAATGGAACCTCTAGTTTTAGCTTTTTGAAGAATCTTCACACGGATTTCCACAGGGGTTGTACCAGTCTACACTCCCAGCAACAGCAGAGAAAAGTTTGTTTTTTCCCACAGCTCTGCCAACATTTGTTGTGGGTTAATGATAGCCATTCTTTCTGGAGTGAGATGTTATTTTAATTTGCTTCTGTCAAATCCCCTGTGATGTTAAGTATTTTTTCATATATTTATTTGCCATTTGTATTTCTTCATTTGAGAAGTGTTTATTCATTTCAGATGCCCATTTTTGGATTGGGTCTTTAAATTGGGAGGGGGGCTGGATTTATTTTCTTTCAGTTTTTTACATATTCTATATATTACTAGTCCTTTGTCTGAGGAAAAGCTGGCTGATATTTTTATTACACTGTGTGTTGTCTATTCACTCTGCTGGTAGTTTCTTTTGCTGTGCAAAAAACTTTTTAGTAAGTTGAGATTCCACTTGTTGTTTCTTTGTAATATTTCCCTTCTGGTCTAGGTTTTGTTCATAAAGTATTTGCCTATACCCATGTCTTCAAGGGTTCTTTCAGCAGACTTAATGGTTCTGTTTTCAGTTTTTTCATTTGAAAAATAGCTTACCTCCCCCACCCCCAACTCATGCTATTTTACTGAAAACATAACTATAACACTTGGGTGAGTTTTATGACATGAATAGACTCATTGTTTTATCTTCGGTGGAAATTAAAAAAGAAAATCACCACAGTGTTCAAGGATGATAAAACGAAGTGAATCTGTGAAATCAACTAAGGTATTCTGGACAAACCTCAAAGCTTTTAAAAGATACTGTCTCTCCTCTTCACTTTGTCTTTCCATACAACACAATGAAAAGGGAGAAAATATCAATGGTGGTTGTTAGTTCTTCCTTAAGAAGATATAAATTAATATAAGAAAGAATTTAGCATTACGAAGTATTTGGCCCTAAATTATTTAACTGTGAAAAATTAAGTTGAATACATCCAGTCTATATATTAATGATCAGTGTGTAGAACATCCCAAAGTTATAGTAGAAGGGAGTACAGACATCAGAATATTAGTTTTTGAAATTGTGATTCTGCAGCTGAAGGAAATTATTTTATGATTTTACATTAAAGAACTGTTTCCAAGGTATACCTTCCCCTCCTGTTCTCCTTGTAAGGAAATAGGTGTGTTTTGATTTACTCAGCAATGTAGTATGCTTTCACGATGTTTGTGGGAGTTCCAAAGAGGATAATGAAAAAATGCTGTATAATAAATATTTGTCAATTGCCAACAATATTTGGTTAAAAAAGTGGTGTTTAATAAAAGTGCTGATACATACAGAACTTTCTGCAAAATAGAAAATATCTTAGGTTATAACACATTCTTACATAAATACAAAAAATTTGAAATAATATTTCCATCCTATTGGATCATAATGGAATGAAACTAGAAATAAACAGCAAAAGAAGCAACCTAAAAATACACAAACCATATGGAGATTAATCACCCTTGAAAACTCAAAATACAAACAATTTAAAGAGTAAAATATAAACAAGATGGGAGAAAAAAGAGAGGTAAACTGGAAATGCGAAAAGGACTGAGAAGGGAAGATAAATGAGGGTGTGTGGAAGCAGAAATAAAAGTGACGAATGTGTGGATGTACCAACTCCCTAAGATGACTGTATTGTATCGCAGAGATAGAGCAACAATAACAAAGAAAAATGCTGACGATGTTACATTTAAAATATATTTATCATTATCAGTCCGGGCTACTCGATAAATATTTATCAAATATATCATAAACTAATTACAAACCCATGACATTCTTTTTTTTTCAAGAGAATTCCTGTATGCATCTTGTTTATAATGATACATTTGGTAAATTTCAGTCATTTTTTAGTGGTTTTAGGGGCAGACATTCAGGACTCATCGCGTTGTACATTATTATATTCATCATCAGTAATAGAGAAGACTGGGGGAAAAGCAGCAGGGCATCATCTTGGTACTGCTTGAAAATAGGTCGGATTTGTCACCTTAGAGGAAATAAATATAAACTGAAATTCAGAGAGGTGAGGATGTGAATGTCCATCAAAAGCAAATTTAGGATCTGGAGAAATATAAATATGCCAACTAAACTAAATTAAAAAACAAATTTATTTTATAGATTTGGCTTATTTAACACTCTTGTGGCTTAGCTATAGGCTTGTACTTGACAGAGTCTCCTTTGCTTTAATTATATAAAAAGTCTATTCATTTTTGCTTTTTGACTGTTCTCAGTTATTACTGAATTCAAGCTCTTCTTGAGAAAGTATATGGTCAAGATCAAGACATATGATAAAGGCCTGTCAGTACTATGTTCAAAAACTCGTGCTGGTTGAATAAAATACCATTTCTAATTGTTGGAAAGATGATAAGAATCCTGGATAATATCAGAAATAAAATGCCATTTCTAATTTTTATAGAAAATATTAAGTAGACATTTTCAAAGTAACTTCTCTATTTGTGTGCCCTTTTATATGTTGCACTGCAGAAGAAAGCCCAAAAAAATCCACTGATATCAAAGATTAATCTAAAAATAGTATTTCTTCCCTCACTCAGGGCAGAATCTATGCATGTGTTAATAACTTCCTAACATTTTCTTGAAGTAGTGAATTACTGATCGTCTTGAAGTATAAAATCAAACCTATGTATATCTCTTTTTCTCCCAGTTTTAAAGAAACAGCAGTTCTTTCTTTTATGGGAGAAAATAAATGGGAAGCATATGCAAACATTTTAGAGCATAATTTTTTTCATCCTTTACAGAATTAAAGCCTTTGGGTACATTACCCTACATATGTTAAGTGAGGCATAGAACTGGTTTGAGGTTTTCCCTGTAGAAAACAATCATGTGTGGGCATCTGTTATGTTTCCATAAGGGTGAAACTGTTATCAAATATGCTACTGCGCTACTTTGTAGCAAAATAGAGTATTGAGGCCTCTCAAGGATTGGAACGTTTTCTCTTTTTCTCATTCATTCAGTTTAGTAAAAATTTGAGACCATGATATGAATCTTTGTGTTTGTTCCTTGTTAGGCACATCTAATGTTTAAATGTCCTACTTCTCGTGGAAGGAAAGTTAGGATGGCTTATACCTGTTTTCCAAGTTATGGGGAGTCCTGATTAACTGCATATCAGCAAAGTAGAATTCTTTTTCTCCTCACTCTGCTTTAGAAATTATAAATGATAAGTGTCACATTTCCAATCAGTTATGAAACCAAAGAAAATCTTGGTAAAGAATCAGTCCATTCTTTTAAATTTATTCTATCTTTTCAATGATGAGACTTCTTATTCTAAGTATTGACTTCAGTATTGCAAAGTCTTTTCTGTTAAGGTGAGTTTTACTTTTATTTTGTATATGATGATTATTAGATTCACTAATTATTTTATGAAATTTTAATACTTGTTAAACACTTAAAGTACAGTACCAGAACAACTTAATTATGAAGTAAAATTTACTTTCCTGATGAATATTTTGTATCCTTTTGAACAGTGTTATTATTATAACAGTGTAGATGGTGTTTTTTAACACTACACTTACTCATAATCTTACTCTTAATTTCAGTTTTTAATTAAAATTAAAGATAGTTGTTAATTGTGGTTCATGGATATTGTCACTTTCATAAATTTTTAAGAGTGTCAAAAGCTGAAATCATAGTTCTTTCAGCTTCCTTCAGTTTAATTAATGATACTTACATATTCCTATAGTATAGTGATTGATACATAGTTCTGTAACTTATTTTAGGGCAAATTTAAAGTAAATATGTCTGCAGAATGAATGAGGAAAATTATCGGGATAAATATCAAGGTTTTGTTACCATGGAAGAAAAATGTTCAGATTGAATTAATTTTAAAATGTATGCAGAGTATCACTGAACTTTTTGTTACTACCTGTGCTCTTTTTCAGTCTTGAATCACAGTTTTTAAAGTGTTTGCATCAATAGTATTCCAGCATATATGTGCAGAAACTTCTCACTGATGGAAATGAGTGTTACCTCCTTTTGACATTTTCCCATAACAGACATTAATGTTTCCCTGAGATGCTGGGGGAGCACTTCGATGTTTTCAAGAATAGCCATTAGTTCTGATTAAGCTTTATTCATCTAGTATGAGGGAGGAGTGCTCTAAGTTTTACCTTGTGGTTTCTCAGAAAACTAAACACCAATCAAATCAAACTTTACTCTTAGAAGCATGATACTTCATTCCTAGTAGTTTGTGACTCTCTAGAAATGATAGATGATCAACAGGGATAAAAGATTCCAGTTGAATCCTGCATTCAGGTTGTGGAATTTTCTTTTTCCCCCTGCACTAAGCGAGGTCTACTCATTTCTTCCTCCAGGAAAAATTAAACCTGTCTTATGTCACTATATATAGACTCTCCTCCCAGGGTGGCTGGCACCTTAATTTTATTAAGGCCGTCTTAAGATGACACCTGCTTGATATATTGTTGCATAAGACAAGGTAGCTATAAAATTTGAGTGATTAATTAGGTGCTATCATTATTTCATTTGATCTTCTAGATAGTGTTCTTTTTTCAGCTCTAGTGCTATAGAAAGAAACATTTCCCCATAGTAAGATAATATATGTTTACCACTTACTTTCATCTTCTTAAAACATCATTAAACAAGTGTAGTATTGTAAATTTATGGAGCTGATCGTTTTTTATTAGTTTCTTGAAAAGTTGGCTTGATTGTTGCCTATTTTATCTACTGGCATCATTAGTTGGATGATTAAGATCTTCTTTTAGCAACTTAGATGATATAGTGGATGATGATGGCACTTTTAATTATTAGAGTAAGTATTGGAAACTTTTAAGAAAAAATGATAAAATAAAAACTTTAGCTTTTCTTATGTTAACAATACCGAAGAAAGCTAAAGAGTTGGAAAGTATGTTTTCTCCGTGAATATTTATAGAATATGTGTTTAAGTTTCTAGATATTATGGGGAAAACAAATATTTCTCAATATGCCAGGACAACAACAGAAACAAAATTTTAGCATTTGAATGGGTTAAGGACCTTTTTCTAATTTTAGAAAAACTTAATTTCTCTTTATTTTCTCAGAGAAATATGATTTTTTTGTTTATTCATCTTACAAAGATTGAATCTGATAATATTCTTTTTGAACTTTTGGGGATAAGTATTAAATAGTGGGAAACAAAGTAAAGATGTATATTTTGTGAGATTTAAATTCATTAGCACTGTAACAACCAAAATCATAAACAAAAATTGAGGTTTTAAGTAGGCCAGTTGACACAAGAAGTGGTTGCTGTATTTTCCCGTATTGTTTTTGTCTGTAGTACAGAATAAAGCTTTTTGATTCTAGAACCCTCTGTTCCTTACACATCCCCCAAGTCACTCAAGTTTTGCTTTATAACTGTGCTTAGAGAACAGTGATAAATAATTTTAATTAAATAGTGTAAGAGTTTTTCATCAGAGGCTACATTTTATAGAATTGTTTTAGCTGTTTACTTTCAAAATGAGATTCAGATTTGGTTGTTTTCAAATTGCTAAACTAATGCCAGCTTTATTATTCTTGATATGAAATATGCTCTCAATTGGTGTTTCTGTTTAATTCTTTACCCAACACATTTGAAATCATCTAGCCTTTCTCTTAAAATCAGAATTTTGATGCACTTACCTCCTTTGTTATTCACTAAAGTTCACTTTTTGGAACCATCCTTAACCCATCATTTTATTTTCAATTTTATTTTCAGCTTTATAGGTGTGAGAAACTATTGTCTATTTTTCTTTATGGTGTTTTCATATTGTTCTTGTCTGTTTGTCTTTCTTACCACAAATACTCTTTTCTTGATACTAATCCTGCCTTAGTCTCCTGCAGTTGTTCCTTGAATTGTCCGTCTCCCTCTGCTCATTTGCCAAGCCTCTTTGTGCTGTATACCATCTTTACAGTATTTTGTGTAGTTTCTTAGAAGCTTTTCTAAAGGGTAAAGGCCAGATTCCTTAAGCTTTAAGGTGCTTTAAAATTGATCGACCATATTTTTTTCCCATCATTCCTGTTATAAATTGTCTTTACATCTAGATGCTTAACTTCCTGGAGGCCAGAGTTTTGGCTTCTTTGTTTTTATATCAGGACTTAGTGTAGCACCTTGTATGTTGAGTCTCAGATTTTATCAAAGGAGAGAGTCTGTTTCATGTCAATTTTCTGTTTTCTGCTGCTTACCTTCCTTTCTGCCAGTTGGCCTGCCTATCTACTTCTGTTTATGCCCATTTGTCTACTGTTATATCATGCCCTGTAGGACCCATTTGAAGAAAATTAGTCTGATATATGTTGACTAGTTCCATTTGGGCACTTTTATTGGTGGGCACATATACCTCATTATTAACCTGGTTTTTGTTT